>WEIS01014146.1:22041-36743 GCA_013389965.1 Todus mexicanus | reverse complement strand
TTTTTTCCACAGAGGAATATCTTGCCCTCTGTTGCTTCCTGCTCCTGGTCTTTTTTATATGCTTCTTTTTCTGTGTGGGTTGTAGATAATGCTTTTCACACTTCATTGTTTTGATTCAGTATATGTTTCCTGACTTTGTGGAAAACAAAGGAGTCAATAACCCATAAAGTACAGAAAATATAGCTATTGTCAGTAAGCTGCCAAATAAACAATGTGAGACGATTTGTTTGTCAGTATTGATACATGTGAAAGGTTTGGTGATAGTGGAAATGTTATGCCACAGCAAGTTGTTACCTAAAAAGAGGTGATACAATGAGCACTTGAGAAGGAAACGCTTGTCTGTGAAAAAAACCCAAAGCAAATCTAGGCCCTACATTTTAACCCAGCATGAATTTCAAGGGCAAATCCTCCCAAAAGCTTTATTCTCATATTTGGTCAAACCAGGTTCAAATGGGATGCAGAGAATCAGGCACACCTGGCTGCAGCCTGGTTTCCCTCAGCATCACAGGGACATTTACAGTACTTGCTGCAGAAGTACCAGCTAGCGGGGAGCTATTTCTCATGCATGCCTCTTACTGCTCCTCCAGTCCCAAAGGATGCTCCTTTCCACCCTGATATTAGTTGCTGATGCAGGAAGTGGCATGAGCATCTCTAAGAAAACGGTGACGGGGGCAGGATGGGTCACTGCTCATAATCACAGGCCATTTTAAGATGACATTGTATTGGTAAGGTCATTTAAAGTAATCGTAGAGGAACTTCTTCTCTAGGTTCAGAAAAAAACACCATTAAAGCAGGGTATGTGTTTTGGGGACAGCTTGGGAGAAAATACGTATACTGAAGGTAGAATAAATAAATAAGTAAGATGCTTGAAGTTCAGTGATTTTGGATATAACTTCTAGAAACCTTACTGATCACCACCATGCAAAATATTTCCTTTCTTTCTTCTGCTAAACTGCATCACGACAAATGTTATGTTGTCTTAAGCATACTATGCCATGTCAACAATTACTAGTATAAATTGGCAGTTGTTCCATAGTTGCTTAATATGGACAAAAACTGTATTTAGCTTGACAAATGGGAGTCTTGTCAAGCTGAAGTCAGAAAGCTTCTGGATCTCTATGCACCCTTCTCCTAAATATCAGTTCTTCACTAAAGCCTTCATAGACACATCTCTTGTACTTTTGGAGGTGAATGCCTCCCAGCTGGCTGGAGGAGAAGCACATGGGCACTCTCTGGCTGCCTGCTTGGGGTGTGAGAGCTGAGCAAAACAAAGTGGACTGATTTTTTGCTGTTGGGGCTGAGTGAGAGAGGTGATGTGCTTTTTTGGCTAATAGCTTAGCAGTCCCTGACTGTTGGCCTCAGCTTTGCCTTTCCCTGCTACTGTTGATGTCAACCCAGCCCTGGATATCCTGTGATGACAACTCAGTCGTGCTTGAACGCTGAGGAGCAGGAGCTTGCTCTGTGCCTGTTCCCATAGATTGACAAATGCATAGAAGTATGAGAAGGAAGAGATTAGCAGAAGCAAGTAATCATGGCTCTCTTTAATTCCCTTGCAATCTAAATCAATTTGCCATTGGCCCCATCAGGCCCAGAGTTAGCTCACACAGGAGCATTTCTAACAGCCCCACTCACAAGCTCCAGACAGAAGCTTTCAACTTAATACAGCCAAAAAGGCCTGCAGGTCAGTTTCTTTTACAAAAACATACTTTTTGTTGACTTTAACATTCTCCTGCAGTTACACTGTGCTCCTGTGTGGTCACCTACCTTGTGTCACAGCTCAGACCAGAACAAATGATGAATAGTGAACTCGGAAGAGAAATACTCTGATCCCTGCTACATGCCAGAGACCTCCCCATATCCCTCCTGAGACAGCACGGTGAAGCAGCTGAAATCTCTGGGACACAGACTTGTCTCTCTCAGTACTAGTTCTACATCATTATGTTTCCTCTCATTTCAAACATCCATGTTTGTTGATATAGTCATATACTGAGTTGAGGTCTGGACTATTGCAAAGACATGAGAGATCAACAACTCATTCCCTTCGTTGGAAGGGAATAGAAAGGCTTATCTGTGAGCCGTGCATGTTCTTTCATGTTTGTTTGGGGGGTTTTGCTTGAATATTATTATTATTATTATTATTACACCTTTTATATCATCTCTTTTCTTAAAATGTCTGGTGGGTTGATTACAAACAAAAATTGAACTGTAATACTAAAAAATTCTGTCCGTGTTTTCACAAACCTTTCAGTGACTAAGTTGCACAAGAAATGAAAACCCCAACTTTTGCCCTTATAATAGCACGATCCCAGCATACCTAAAATCCATGTCAGGCACTAACTCTTTCAGATTTGATTCCTCTGCACACCCCTTGTTTTTGTACAGAAACGTCTGGATCATCTCCTGTCTCCATCCAGATTTAGCAGCAGAGTGCTGCAGTGGGAGTTCTCACTGTAACACCAAGCCTTCCTGCACGTATTCTATTCTATTGATTTCACTGAAATCACATTATAAGTTATTTTCATTCCTCTGTTTTTAAGAAACGTTACCAGTGTATTTATTTGGTATTGTTAAAAGGACTCTATACAAAACTCTTTGGCAGTGAGACTGATAGAACCTAATATATTACTTACCAAAATGTTTAAAGATAATATTACTTCTCAAAGGACTAGACTTCTTCCAGGCAGCATCTTTTGCCCAGCAATCTCGTTATCCAAACAAGTCTATGACTTTGAAATGGAAATGATTTCTTCTAAATAGCTGTATTAGGATTTCCATGGGCCCCATAAGATCCGTCCCTCAATTCCTTATGAGAGAGGTGAGTTCTGCATCTTGCATTTCTCAAATTCTGGGTTATAGTCTGATCTGGTTTTGCTTCTGTATTTTAGTGCTTTTTTTTCACGTAGTGAAAAAAACCCAGAAACATTTCACTGTACAGATGAAAGAGCTATAAAGTGGATACAATACAAAGGAGAGAAAAATATTTTCATACTGTAATCAGTTATCTATTTGATACTTAAAAAACCCCAACCCATGCTCAAAATATTTCTGACCATTAAAATATCTGGTTTTAAAGTGACAGACAACAGATCTTTCTTATGCCAGATGAACCTCCATCAGAGGAGGTTAAAATTTTACTCGGGTTATAGTATTAAGTATTACATTACTTTCTCATGTTAACGTTTGGTCAGACATATGCTCTTTTCCTTCAAATCTTGTCAGACTTCTTATGCCGTTTTTATAAGACAGCCTTGACTCTGCACTAAGCCATACCACTAACACGTTACTTAATCTGACTGGCACATTGTAAAATTTTACACATGCGCTCATCCAGATAATTACACAATTAATTTTCACTTAGTACAGCTGAAACGGGGATAATGAAATTTCCACTGGTGTACTGTTACGTCCGGGGGTTAGAGGTCAGCTTCCTGTTTGGATAAGGGTGAGTTTAAAGAGGATTTCTGACAGTCTCCTTACTTCAACAGAGTCTAAAAACATTGCAATGGAATTTCAATTTACAGCTAAGTTCAATGGAAGGAGCAGATGTTGGGAGTGTGCCACTACCATTCTGGGAGCCATTTCTACGCAGGTGTAGTCAAAAGTCAATGTCCTACATCCCACTCTTTAGTCGAAGACACAGTTAAGCTGAGACTTGATCTTAATTTCTGCACTGAACTATAGCTGCTTGGTGCTTTGCAGAACTATCCCCAGCCTGAAGAGTCATGGAAACCTTTCTCCTGTTGTATTTTTCACCTTTTCAAAGGAGCACACAGATGACAAGAGTCATCTTCCCCCCGAGTCTCTTCCCCCTGAGGATGTGTGGTTGGAAAGTCACCACAATAAAACAGGACCAGAATGACCTGAGACAAACTTCCACATCTTTTCCAAGGTCCCTGCTTTGGCACAGAAAGCTGATAATGCTTTGATATTTAAATGTAAATGTTGTGACCATAAAATAGCAGTGTTACTGATGGCTCCTCCTATAAACTGGATTAAGAAGTTTACTTTATTGCTTGAAATGTCAACACATGCGTATTTGCTGTCACATCCTTTACTCTGCCTACAGTGGCACTCAGCAGACTAGTTCCTACCTGCAGAGCTTTACTTTCTGAACTCTGACATGCCCAGTTTCATCTGATGGGTGCGAAATCTTCCAAACACCAACTCCTCCACATAATCATAGCCCAAGGAGGGAGGGAGTACAAAGGCAGGGTCAGCATCTCCTTTGGACAATCTGCACTGATGAGCTGGATTGCTTTTTTTCCGACCTGACTTGCAGAAGAGCAACCTTTTATTAAGAGGTGCTGCAGTTCATAGCGATAGGGATGCAGATTTCACTCTAGCAGGATGCCCACAGCATGTTGGCAGAGGCAGGAGTCTGGGCAGAGGTGGCTCCGGCCAGGCCAGGGTAACTCACCCTGCCTCGGTACCAACCCAAAATCAAGCCTTCCCATCTCAGAGCCAAATGAAGGCAATGCTGACATTTCCGTCCATGTCATGGACTACAGGATTAGGTCCTAAGGGCAGAACAAGGTTGGCAATGAACATATACTATGTCAGAGCACATCTCTTGTGAACAACAGCTTCTTCTGTTGTGTATTTCCATAGTGCTACTGGGTCTTGATCATAGGCTGGGATTTCACCATCCTTTAATAATGTGGAAGAGAAGGATTACTTGCAAGGGAGACAGATCTTTGCATAGTAAATAATTGTATCTTTTTCTTTCTATTTCCATCCAGCTCCTTCAGTAGCTTTTATATTGTACAGTTTAGAAAGCACCTGCACTTATTATGGTAGGCCTTGGTTTTTCTTCATTCTCTCCTTGTCTTCTCTTTTAATCTCTCTCAAGCTGTTTTTTTAAAACTCATTTAGAAGTCCTGCTTTATTCAAAACTTCAAGTTTCATGCTGTTTCCCTGTATTTCAGTCTCTTTGATGCCTTAAACATACTTCACATGTTTTTAAGGCATCAAAGTGTCTTAAATTTTATGCTCTCCTTCCTCAAGTAGCTAAAGATGTAACTAATAAAATCCCTTCTCTATAGACCACACCTTATGTTATCAGTGCCCAGAGACCAACTTCATACACCTGGAGCTACAGATGGATGCACTATATAACCCTGACCACCAGACATGTCTGCACATTTATAAAGGAAGGTGGAAACCCTCCAACACAGATATTTCAAAAGAAGAATAACAATTCAGTTTTACTGATCCATTGGGAAAAAAAAAGACACATGAACTAAGTTTGCTGAAGATCCATAGTCAGTCTTTGCATCTCCTTTCAACATCAAGGGTTACTCTGACAGCAAAGGGCATGTATATTTTTCACAAAAGGAAGGATGTGATGTACTGCACTACAGATATTGCTGTTTGTTGGCAGTTCTGTCTACAGATGCAAAACACCAAGTGAAATCCATATGTATGACATTAACTGGGTGACCAAGCATCCACATATTTACCTTCAGCCAAATACAAACAATGCTTTCATTATTAAATTTTAGTGCTATTACTAAATTTGATTGTGTTGCTAAATCAGAAAGCATAGGTTGTATTTCTAGGCTAGTGGTTGAATGTAAAGAATATAGTATCATTGATGGAAAATGTGTGCACTAAGAAGGAGTACAAAAATACTTCATTTTTAATTTTGACCACCACCTTTGTTCCAACATGGAAATATTTTCAGAAAATAAAGTTAGGTTTACTCCAGGCATTAGAGATAATATCTTTTTCAAGAAGTTTGTGCATATCAAAGTAAAATTATTCAATACAATATCACTCTCTATAGCAGAAAGTAATAATACAGTAATATAGTAATACAGTATATACATTCTTCCAATCATATATGTTTTCTTGCTTATTTAGCGGCATTTTTTTCTATTCCCATAATTCATTCATTTTAGCTGAGTGGTGGTGGTAGGTCATAGGCTGGGCTCAATGATCTAAGAGGTCTTTTCCAGGTTTAATGTTTCTATTCTATTCTACTCTATTCTATTCTATTCTATTCATCAAATTATCACAGCATCTGTTGCCATATATGATTTGACAAAGTAGCAGAGCTACTTTTTTTGCATTGAACACAGGGTGCGAGACAGAGGCCTTGCTTTTGGCCAGTGAGCCCACCAAGCTACTGCTTCTGCACAGTGATGCATGGCAATCACCTCTCTGCAAGCAGGAATGCTCATGGTGGAGAGGCAGTGATGGGCAGCACTGGTACACAACCAGGGAGGCCCAGAGGCACAGTGGTCTGTCCTTTGCACTCTCTACTTGAGCTTATCCTGCTTGGACACTTCACTCACTTATTGGATCTCAATGAACCCGTAAGTACCCTGGAAGCACATGTGGGATGAAGAGTGAGATGAGACATGAAGTAACCCCTGCTAAAGTACGTTCTCCTCACCCCACAGCCCTCTCTATGCCCCTCAGAGTGAGAAGCTAATGGAACAGGTCTTGTAACTGGTTTAAAAGAATCTTGCTTTTGACGATACTGATTTTTTAAGAACTAGCTACTGTTAACAGTCCTATTCCTAACCCACCTCTGAGCTATGATTCGACAGTGAAGAAACAGACTTTGTGAAATGAAATTTTCCACCTTGGGATTTTACAGTTCTGGGGCATGTTTAAACTTTCTTTTTTAAACTGATCAGCAGGTGAAATTAGACACAAACCTGGGCTACTTACACAGAGTACACATAGTCAGGATAACTTATTTCCATAGTTAGTAGGTTTTGCCAAAAGCATGTGTTCTACTCTCTAAGTAACCTTCATCCATACAGAAACCTTCAGTTCGATAAACTATATTTTGGTTTATTCTTTAATATTTTTGTTTGTATCATTGCTCTCCTTAAATGGATGTGAAACAGAGGGTCACTTCCATTTTAATTTATTCCAATAATGCCTGCTCAGTTATCTTTCTTGCTTCCCAGGCTTCTGTTCTACAAAACCGACAGCGTATTGTCATGACCATCTTCTGCAGCAAACTGTGCTTTAGCGGACACTCCATGTGGGAGTCAGAAACCCATCCACCCACTTTAAAACACTTAGTCAGTGGGGAAAGATAGTCCTAGCGGAGGATTAATTACTCCCTCTTAGGATGGTTAACTAAAATAAGGAAAGAATTGTTCTCTGTAGTTTTCTATTAATCAAACCGAGAGCTCAAAACAGTATTTCCCACTAACAGCCTTAATTTAGAGGGCTGATTTCCAGTGAGATATATCCCACTGCTACGAGTCCATCTTTTTTTATCTTATCTTCTTAGCTTTACTAGCTTCTCCCCATGGTCCAGGTGGGCAGGCTCCTTAAAAGCTTCTGCAGAGATTTTATCTCCATTCCCACTTCAGCAAATGATCTTTTGTTTAAAGCTGCCACACCTCACACATCGTTTTAAAAGGCAAAATGAACTACTGCCATTTGTTCAGCAGGTATCCTGTCCTTAGGAGTTTGTGGGTTTTTTTAGTATTTCTTGCTTTCAGTACAGGGAGGTCCTATGCACAGCTGCAGGTTAATGGTAGCTGTAACAAATTGCTATCTATTTTAACAGGTGCTCCTCCTGTTGCTCTGCTTCTCCAGACCCTATTCCCATTCTTTCTCAGTCATTTAAAAGACATGCTGATGAAGGTGCAATCTTTTGCCAGGCAGAGTATTTAGTGAAGAAAAATTGTGAGATTATAATAAAAAGAGTAGTCAAGCATTCACTGAGACTGCTTCACTCACCACAAATAATTGTCTATGTCTCCCTTTTTGGTTAAAAACACATCTTCTTATTTTTTTAACTTGCCTGGATTTTACAAGTCTGTTACTTCTGGCGTTCTGATGTCTCCTTGCTTCTCTTCAGCTTTATATTCTTTTTTTTGTGGTTTGGTTTTTTTTGAGAAGATTTTTCTCTTCTCTTCTCTTCTCTTCTCTTCTCTTCTCTTCTCTTCTCTTCTCTTCTCTTCTGTCCTTCTCCTTCGCCTTCGCCTTCTCCTTCTCCTTCTCCTTCTCCTTCTCTGCCCTTTAGTTTGCCAATCCTGGAGAAGCACTATGTGTAAAATTCTCTAAAATGTCATCAATGACATCAGTGTTGTCAACTTTGTTTCCCTCCTAAAGCTTAGAATAAGTTTCGACTTTCTCGTTGGTATTTTTAAGAAACTTACAAGTTAATAAAATTAACACTTCCCATCTACAGCCAGTTATGGACTATATCGTGACATTTAGCCAGTGACTGTCATGAAATTGTAGAAGAAAGCTCTCTCCCTTGACAGCTGTCAGTGGGGCTGTCTTTGCAGGAGCACCCCATGCTCTTCCAGCCCATGATAAGCTGATAGGGAGAATGGGGAAGACTGGATGTTGAAGCAAGAAGTGATAGAGAAAACATCTTCTCGGGGCTAAGCAAAAATGTCTGCTCTCAGTGCAGAATAACAATGGTCCCTGCAACAAGATAATTGTAAGGCAAAGATTTTTCCCATTCCCCTTAGCGCACAGCCCAGCCCAGTTAAAATCTCAATATTGCATATATTTAAAACACACTGTGTACATTTTTTTGGTGCTATCTGACACACAGGTCTCAGGAAAGGTCACAACATATTTTCAATGTTGTTTCGATGTTTTTTTCTCCCTCTTTTTTTTTTTAATTCTGTCAGGAGAAGAATGTGAGACCCTTCTATCCTCTCTATACACGCAAAATTTCCGCTAAGCACACACGAACATCAGCCACAGTTTTGCTTACAACCTGACAGCTGGCTGATGCTTGCTGGTTTTCAGGAGTTTTGGCTGAATGAAGCATTGACATCCCTGCCGGTCATCCCCTTGGAGGCATGCTATCATCTGCAGAAAATGTTTTCCTGATTACTGTAGACAGCGAGCTGCTGGATTGCAGACCTGCATTGCCTGGGTCTGCCAACAGTTGGGACAGTTTGGAAGAGATGGTGGGCATGCGTTGAGCAGTGTGAGGATGTGTGTTGGGCACCCATGAGTTTCTGAGTTCTGGAGAACAGAGAGCGGCTGTACTGCATGCTCAGGAAAGCCAGGCAGGCTGGCTACATGGAATATAGATGTGCAAATAGCATACATCACTCATTTTCTCATAACAGAAACCAAATGTTAACCACAACTGCCTCTGCAACTAATAGGCATTCCCTCTAATTCTCCCTCCCAGTGCTGTAAATGACTGGAGGAGGGTAAAGGGACTGAGAGTAGAAAGTCTCATAAGTGCATGCTCTGCTCTCATGAGCCTTATCTTCTTCCATAGACTTTCCTTTTCGGGTAGCGTTGGAGACAGACTGCTGGCTCAGATGGACCTTTGATTCAATGCGGTACAGCTAACTGATGTTCTCAAGAGAACGATACAGATAATATCCCCCTTGTGGTAAGCGCTCTGCTTCTGATATGTCTCAACACATTTTTATGCTACTTTTGGGCATAAGCTCTCCATCTAAAACAGTCACAAATCTAAAAATGGGTTTACTTTGAACCAACATCTGCAACTTTTCTCCTACTGCAGAGACCGGGTATCAGGGGCTGGGGGCGGCAGGGTGGAAGTTACATATTCTAAACAACCACTCGAGTGACAGAATTTTTTTTCTGAACTATAATTTGTTTTTTATAAACCAAATTGGTGAGTCGATATGTTTGTCATAAGAATGTGAAATACTTTGAGCCTAAATTAACACCTTTAGCTTTACTTAGTGAGAAAAACTGCTCATTACTCCTAAATAATTTACTAACAATATTATATGGACAAGAACAATTTAATGTAATCTGGCATTTATGACTTCCACATAACATCAGCTGCTAAAGTAAAAAAAAAAACCCAACAAAAATACCTCTTTTATTCACAAAAAACCCCTTTAAACTAATAAGCATGTTCTTAATACTAAAATCAAGTCAGAGATTCTATTCACTTTCATTACATATAATTTATGACACTTGGATGTAGTTTAATAAGGTCATAAAAATGCCAGTTGTGGTATCTCATAATACTTTTTATAAACTGGTTTTACAGTCTACCCTTTGTTCAAAAGTTCAAAGTGACAATTGAAATGCACAGGTTGCCCAGGGGTTCAGATTTTTTGCTGGAAGCACTGACTGGTGACTACCTTAATTTCTAATATATCTATATTTTTTTCAAAATCTTGGTAACTGTGGGGAACATTCCTTTCCTCCAGATGTGCCAAAGCTGATATTTTTCGATGTAAAGAAAAATATCAAGAATTCAGCAAAAGGAACACATTTTATTGCTGTACACTTTCTTTTTTTTGGATGAAATGAAAACTGTGCAACATTTATTCCTAAGCAGGTCTAAGTCAAACAATACTTCTAAGTGCTGTTACAATAGTGGCATTATATTGTCCCTTGTCAGCTTTCAATTACTTCATCCACCTAGCTGATCACTGACTTATTTCCTGGCTTAGGTAAATAGGGCTTTTGGTGCACTTCCCTTAAGTCATTTCAGAGAAGATAAATTAAATAATGATTGCAATTTAATATTGTGATAGTGCTAAAATATTTCCTTCAAGCTTCAAGTTTGACCACAAGTTTCCAATAATATACTTTTTTTCACTTGCTAGCTCAAACCTGAGGTTTTATTAAATTCTACAGCTGCAGTCAGTATTTATGTTTTCATCTAGCAAATTGGACATTTTAAATAATAAAGAGCATGAAGTTATATATAAAAACAGATAACACTTGCAATTCATTTAAGGTGGAAACTTTATTTAAATTTAATCAAAATCCACACAATATGGCACAGAGATCCAAATTCTTAGCTCATTATACTGGAGTAAATCTGGGGAAAATCCATCAACTTCACTGAGGTTACTCTAGGATCACAGTGAAATGCTCAGAACCTCAACTGGGCATGTACTCCAAAGGGACGGAGTGACCATGTGCATAGAGCCCTCAATGTGCAGAGGCTGGATAATCTAAGGAAGATGTCCTGTTGATTTCAAAGAGGTGGTTAAGCTGTCTTGATACATTGGGAATATGGGTCAAAATAGCCCACTGGTACCATTAGAGTTGTGGCAGTGAAGATCTCAGTCCTGCAAGTTTCATGGCTGGTCTTCAGCAGGGGAGACAGGGCTGAACAGGAGGTAAAAGCCTGAGCTATGTCTGTAGAGGTGAGTGCTGAAGCAATTCTCTTCCCTGAAGATAGGCACAGTCCTCATTTTACTTAACCCTTGCACTTTGATGGTTCACCTGCATATTCTCTTTAGGAGAACAAACTAACAAGCAATGAAGTATGCAATATGTACCGCTTGCGGATAAATGAGGTGTGGAATTCTCATTTTTCACTTTGCAGACATTGTTAACATCCTCCGCTATTTACACCTTTTCTGAACATGTGCACGTTGGAGCACATCACTGCTGCTTCAAGGGAACAGAGTTCTGCACATGAAACGTCACCATGCAAAGGAACTGCTTGAGTGGCAAGAATGGCCCTGTGTTGAGAAACTCCTACTTTACGTTCAAAGGCTCCCCAACATGTTGTCTTTGCAGTGATGATAGCCATGTTTACTTGTTTCAAACTTGTGTGTGATAGCTTGTATGCCAGGTTCATCACAGATATTAGCTTTCCAAGAGGGGAATTCCCAAGCAGAGATTTCAAGACGGTGCTCCAAAGAAATACTTAAGTGTAAATATATTGGGTTAATTAGCTTGGACAGAGAACAGAAATTTGTTGCAGATGAAGTTAGTTAAGTTTCTAGGGAGACAAATTACTATCAACCATGTTCCTTATAGCCATACTTAAGGACAAAGCATCATCCTAGTGTTCTGCCACTATGCAAGCAGAGCAGTAGCTTCTCCCAGCTCTCAGGAGTCTGCAGTGCCCATGGACTAAGCAGACGTGAGTGAGGAAAGAGTTGTCCTAGTGACAGAACAACAAAGGCTACTCCCAGACAGGTCAAGCGAGAAAAGAACATAACTTAAGTCCTCTGCTTTCAGACTTCTTCTATCCTATAAAGTCATCTGTGTTGTAAGCACAACACCAGGCACAGGGAAGTCTACCATAGAGGTGATCTTTGGCAATATGAACTCTGATAATTCTGAAAAACACAAAATCTTTCAATTTTTTCCATGGGTCTGTAGGTGATTTTAGAAGTGGACAATAAATAAATAAATAAATGATGGAAAAAAGTTAAGAAGTAAAATAAAAATAGAGCTTGTCCTGGGAAAATAACGCCAACATCTTACAACTGATCCGATCTCTCCCCTTCCCACTGTCCCGCAGGAAATTCTGGCTTCATGTTTATTTTCCTTTCTTTAAGATGCTAACATGAAAAACAAAAAGAAAAGCAATCCCAGTTGCAGCCAAGCTCAAGCTGCACAGAAACAGCTCAACAATACATAATGCAAAGGATTCCAGCTGATTTGCAAGTAGGAGGCTAAAATAAGACAGAAAGCAGAGGACAAAACTCTGGTATTTACATGGATACAGACCTTCTACTCATGCTGCTGTAGGAGTAGAAATGCAAATTAATATTTAAGTGTGTTGGGCCAAACTCACCCCTCCTATAATTGTATTGCAAGCATCTAATAGTGGAGCAAATCTTGGAGCTATTTAACATGTGAGTAAGAAAGTACCATGTATGAAGGAGATCGTCACCAGAGTGACCAAGTCTAAGGTAGGTTGGGCAGTAGCAGAGGAGAAGAGCTGGACTTTGGCTTTGTGAGCACAGTTGTACCTTGGGGTTGGAACGTTCAGATCACCCTCCCTGCCCTCCCCTCCAGAGCTCTGGGAATCCTGCCTCATCCCTCTGCTCTGTGCAGGGGTCAGGGATGCCTGCAGAGAAATGGCAGGGGCAGAGGGGAAGGGAAGACAGCAGACTTCCTCTCCCTAAGAAAATAAAATTATTTTTGTTGATAAGGGGGTTGGTCATTGCTTCTTGACATTGGAAAGCTGAGTTGCCTGCCTCAATGGCCAGAGTGTGTAGCCTAACCCCTTCCCAAGGACATGGACACCTTTTCAGTTTGTTAGTAATAAAGGTCACTGTGAAAAAGCCGACTTCATTTTTTTTACAAAGACAGAAACAAGAAAAGCAGTTGAATTTCAAGGGAGATTTTCCTTCATCGGGTAAACTCTAAGAGAAGCTATGCGTGCATAAAGTACCTCTCTGCTATCATTTTCACTGGGTCCTTTGGGAAGATTCAGCATTTTGCAGCCAAAAGCCCATGATCAGCAAAGCATCTGGGCTCCTAACTCCTCATTTAAAGTCTGAATTCCAGCTGAAGTCAGTGGGGAGTTTAAACAGGAGTTGGGAGATTCAATATTTTGCTGAGTATTGGCCACCAATATCAGTGCACTGCTTAACTCATAAACTATATTTACAATTATTGCTTATATTCATCCACTGACACATTTCAGGTGCTTATGGATGCTTCTAATAGTATGCCGTAAATCACCCTAAAGAGCTGGGATACAGTTTTTAGAGTTCAGATGGGAATACACGCTAGATGTGAGTGTTTTCAGGATCAGGACCTATTTTCCAGAACAGGTGCTTAAATGAAATGATGAAGTCATTATAGCTGAGCAGCTTAATACAGAGAAATGGCTCACATTATTCTAGTACCTATAGGGCTATGGCATAAGTGCCTAAAATTAAAAATTTGAGAACTTATTAGGCAGGAGGATTAGATTTGGCATTTCGCTTGGAGAGCATTCTGCGGATGTGGAAAAAAAAAAAAGTTAACTTCTTTTTTGTGCATATACAGGCTTTTTTTTGCCACCTGGAAAAAGTTGCATGGTTTTGACATCACTACCACTTTGGCGTTTGCTCCTTTTCTGTGCTGCAGACCTCTTTAGTGCTTTGAAAATCAAGGTTTGCTCTTGAAACAGGCATGTGTTCAGGAAAGTACAAAATGTCTATCAGAAAGGCAATATAGTGCACTCTTTGTGGTCCGGAGTGTGGGAAACTCCATTTAGCTCATTTTCATGACAGAAGCACTGAACCACATTAACACAGAAGGAAGACGTAGAAAACGTTTAATGGTACTGCAATGCTTTGTTTATTCTTAGCTAAGCTTACATGGCTTCCAAATGAGCCCACTATGCAATGTGACTACATAAGGTTAACTGCTGGGTACATTAAGCAAAATACTCTCTCTTAGATGCTTGTTTAAGTCATCATTTCTGATCATTTATCAGACTTAATGTGCTACAGCAGACTGCAGGTCACAATGTGTCATTTCCAAAAGAACTTTGACTTTTCCCTTTCCAGGGTCAGGAGCCGGTAATGTTTAGGTGAAATTACTGCACTGCACTTCATAGCTTCCAGTGGATTCACTAAGGCTTTGGAGAGCTGTTCTCACTAGACCAGGGTGCTGTCTCCAGGTATTTGTGTATTAAAATCTAGGGGAACTGTTGAAGTACAGGCAATCACCTCAGATTCAGGCTGGCCACAAAAAAGCTCACTTCATCTGTTGCAAAAAGATCATGAGAGGTACAGGAAGGATAATTATTTTTCCAAACTGATAGTGGGAGTTCTCTCTGGAGAGAAATACCAAAACCAAACAGCCCTCACGTCCTGGAGGTTATTTTCATGAAATTCAAGAACAAATTGAATAGTTTGGAGTACAATTTTTAACATGCTGTGTGTTTCCCCGATTCAAGGTAAAGCAACAGGGCTGTTTATTTGGTGTCTTCTACATTTAAGTGAATCACTTACAGCAAAAAGGTTGTTTGATAACTTTTATTCTCCTTTTTTAATCTAGAAAATATGTGGATTTTT
>WEIS01014146.1:224-21995 GCA_013389965.1 Todus mexicanus | reverse complement strand
TTTTTTTTTTTTTTTTTTTTTTTTTTTTTTTTTTTTTCTCTTTTAACAGACTGGGGTCACACTGGTGGGAATTAGACAAGGATAAGATGAAGATGAACAGACATTTTCTGTTGTCTTCCATTTCCTTTTTTACATGCTGGGCTATAGTCTGTTTTCAGCTGCATTTGTGGCTCCATAGTAGAGAGAGTAGGAGGAGTGGCTATATTAAACATATAACTCATGAAACTAACATGATATGCTTCAAGCATCACGACACACTTTTTTTTCCTGCGTATCAATCCTTTACTCACATCATGGATACATAAATAATTTAGGTGAAGATGACACTACTGTATCTATTATCTAACACGTCTTGTTATAAGGGCCTGCTTTCAGCTGCTAATAGTTTTACCAGATTTCAACCATTTAGGAATGAGTTGGTTTTTTTTTCTCGGGTACCTGCTTGGTATCAATTGATATTTGGAAAGGTTTCAGTTAAGATGTTCTGGTGTTTCTATGAGATTTGGGGAAAATACATTGCTTTTTGCAGGCTAAAAAAAGTTATTCAGATAATTCATTGACAAACACTGCATATCTGTGCCTTGAGAAAGAAGCCTGAGATTTCCATTAAGAATGCACCTTTTGCTGATCCTCTGGCAATTTGCCTAAACATTAAAATGTTTGAAGCACCCATTTGTTCAAAGAGTGACTGCTAGCTCTCTAGAAGATCTGTCTAATTCTATGCAGACAGCCAACATCAGTGCCCCTGCAGAGGATGGCTGGGCATGTTCCCATCTCAGACTGCAGATGCTGAGCGGGACCTCTCAGCTAATGCAAGACGATGGAGGGAAGCCATTGTGAAATGGAGCTGGAGGCTGGAGACTGGTTAGGAGGAGGGAATGCTGAGAACATTATGTTATAGCATTCTGGAAAGATAGGTTCATCCTAGCTTCCCAATCATTGAGTTAATATCATGGAAGTCTTAAAGAAGTGCCTGAGAAGCAATTATTCTTATATTCAGGTCCTTATGCAAGCTGGTGCACATTAAAGAAATCCTAGGAGACACTCCACAAAAGTTGTGGAAGTAAAAAACCCCTCCTGATTGTCCTTAATTAGTATGGGACTCCCATCAGAAAATAGCACACAACACCTACTTAAAGGCTGTTTCATAATACTGGATGTTCAAGGGGGCAGGACATATCGTTGTTTGACGGTCTTGGTTTTCTCATCTGCTAAAAATGCCTTTGTTTTCTATCTTAGTAATCTTCCTCTAGTGCAACTTCTTGCACTGTAGTAATTAAATAACAGCTATTGTGTAATTCTGGAGGTCCAGCAGAGTTTTTAGATTTATGAGGAATCTAATTTGTGAGGAATCTAAAATACCATTTTTGGGGGGGAACTATGAAACAAACAAACAAGCCCATTGAGATTGTTAGGATTATTTGTTTCTTTTTAAAATGTTCATTACCCTTAAATGGGCACATTTCAAAGGAAATAGAATAACATGAGAAGATTTGCTGTGAAGCTTTTCTAGACCAGGACTACTACAAAAAGCTACCTCTCTCTCCCAGGATGTTCAGAAACACAACTTGCCATTTGGGAAGGAAAAGTTTTAACAGACAACTATATTTGAAAAGCAGCATGCATTTAAATATCTTGCTAGCAAATCTGGATTTCCCATCTGCAAAGGAAAAACTTGATGAGGAATGAAAGAAGTGAATAAAGGAAAAAATGGTCTAGTTAATCCACAAAGAAAAGACAAAACGAAAAATCTCAACTAACCCCCACCCATTCTCCTGATTTCCTCCCCCCAAGAATAACAAACATAGTAAAGAGATTTTTTTTTTAATTACATACTTACCGTTGACACTATTCTTCCTCCAAACAGAATTCACTCGTTGCTAAGTTCTCACTGTTTAGTATCACTTTAGTGTCCGAAGTGTATGGGCATCTCATAAAGTGAGACTGCTGAGTTACAAGAGCCTAAACCCAGCATCCAGCCAGCAGCAAGGGGCAGGATGAATGACAGGAAAAGACGGGAATAAAATGAGTCAGTAAGGCAAAAGCTTTCTGTCTTAAAAAGATCTTAACATTCTTTTTGTACTGATTACTTTGCATTAGGTAGGAAGAGGGACATGAGACATAGACTTACAAAGACTTGAAATAGTCCATCAAGTTCAAAGTAGTCAGAGACATCTGCAAATGCCAAGAATATTCATGTATTTTCAGTCATACCACTGAACACTTCTGTGCCACACAATGTTATCGAAACAGGCTATGAAAGGGTCATGGCACTCCTGTGTGGTCAGTATGGTTTGTTTATTTCCAATTTCCACACCAAGAAACTCAAGGTTTATTACGGCTACATGTTCAGAGTAGAGTTCTGAGATCAATCCGAGCCATTCAGGGGAAAATAATTTTTAAGCAGGTAATTAAATTGACAGTAAAATTCTGTAACTGAGCATCTCAAGGTGTAGGGGGGAAATTGTGTTGCATTATTTCTGCTGTCTTACTGAAAAATTACCCCTCACTTGCCAGCTGCTGGAACATAATATAAGAGTTAAAAATGCCACATGAGAATTAAATGAAATAAAAAATCCAGCATAAATCAGTTAGAATTCACATGTTTACATGAGGGTTCGCTGTTGGGTTTTTTAATTTCTCTCTTCTCTCATTCAAAAATATGGATGGGCACATTGCTTTGTCCTCAAACTTTTAACAACTTTTAACAACTGCAAAAAATCCCCATACTTTGGCAGAGAGCAGGACTGTAAAAGTTCAGCCTTATAGGTGAAAGTTTTGGAAAGTTACGAGCAAATGAAAACAGGGGCTTAACATGGAAATGCATAGGCATCCTTAATTACAGTTGTTGGTAGCTCTCCAGCTATATTGCGAACGACATATGTTTTTTCTGCTTAAAGTCCTAATCCTGTTAGTAGATGTGTCAGCATGGAGCCCTGCAGCTGCGGCATGTTTCCCCAGCGTCGGAAGGATGTTTCGTGAGCAGAAGAGTATCCACAGTGTTTCTGCCTGCGCCGTAGATGTCAGCTGTTGATGGCTGTGAACACTGGGAATGTGTAAGAATAGAAATCTGTGAATGGTGCTAATGTTTAATGTGATTAGTGAAATTCCAGTGGTGTTAAAGTAGTCAAAACTGAACGTGGAAACAGCTAAATAATTCCATGGATTTAGGAACACAACACTGGCAAAGGTTTGGGGTCATATATAATATATACAGTGCATTAATAAAAGATGAAGATTGAATGATAAACCACCCAAGCTGTGCAGTAATCCCACAAGAAAGTATTATCTGGAGTGTCTTACTGCAATTAGTCTTACTGAGAAAATTAGATTAAAGTCTGAACTATATGTTTCCTGGCTATTGTTAAAGTCAGTATGAAATCACTGACAGTTAGAAACTTCCAGTTATGCTTATGATCATGTTATTTCCAGAACACATGCAAGAGTCGTACTTTGAAATGATTGCAACATTGTTATTGTGGGTCCAGAAGCCCAGTAAATTTGGGGACTTTTGCGGGAAGCACATTGTAGAGAGGACTGTTGGGCAACCACATCAGATACAACAGCATAAGATAATCTTTTGGTCCTGATTTACAGGAAACCTCATCTGTTGTAAAGATTACTCAATCATCTTTTTAATGTATTAAAACCAAATGTATGTTAGAAGATATTTCTGATAGAAGGCTATGGTTCAAGTCCTGCCAACTGTGTGGAGGAGAAGGCTTGAGCCTGGCTGTGGGAAGGGGGAGAAAGGAAAGGTGGGAGGGTAGCAACGTGCAAGGACACTCTCCCCTATGAGTCCTGAGCCCATTGACATGCCAAAATGACTCTAGGTATGTGGGCAAAATTGCTTCCCATGCCGCTGAAAAGTTTTATGTACTCAGAGTTGGAAAGTGAAGGCTTTCTCCCATGGTCAGCACTTACTGTCAGCTACCAAAGCAGGCAAACAGACACTTTCTCGTTTTCTCCTTTGATAGTGCTGAGAAATAATCTACAAGTTTGAAAGTACCCATAACCTGGCCAAAATCAATAGCAGGTGGGTTATTTCAAACTGTGCCTCATTTTTGTGTTTGTAAAACATCAACACTTTTAATCTTGCTAATAGTGACATGGAAAACGTTCACTCACTGCAGCCTCTTTATAAGGCCAGTCTAGGTTGTGCAAACATTAATTAGTTAATATTTGTGTAACACTTTAAAAACCTAAAGCACTATGTAAGTGCTAAAGATCATGATTGTTTTTGATAGCCAAACAAGAATTTAGTGGGTTACAATGAAAAGAGTTTCTCTAATAAAAACGTTAGAAGTACAGTTTAAAAAAATTATGTGAAGTGTAAATTAAATAGGCTTTAAAAAAAAAAAATAATCAAACTGTCTCTTTGCATTCAAACTACCATGAAAGCTGCTTGAACATTTCCAAAAAATTTGCAGAGTATAAATTTCATTCCAATACTCACTGCATTTTAAGAATGATGGCTAATAGTCTTAGAAACACTTTGGGAAATGTGTATTTGAAAGATGACTACTGTATAATTGCCAATAAGTTCTGTATTCCAGCATGTGCTAATGATTTTGCTACTTTTTTTTTAGAAAGCATATTCTAAGAACCCCATGAACTTTTATGTATCATAGAAATGAACCAGAAACACTTTTTCTGGTGCCAAGTTTCTATTAAATCAGTCTTGGGGAAAAAAAAAATCATCCCACTGCAGTAACAAGGATTTTAATAGAAAATAGATTTTAATAGAAAGCTTTACAATGAGTCTGGCAGGGGATGCTCTGAAATAATGAAAATGTGCAGAACAACCTCCAATCTTAAATAACAGTGGAAGTTGATTAGCAAAGCAGAATAAACATTTTAAAGATATTTCTATCTCTATTTAATAGTCTTCTAGAAAATCTCTTTTATTATAGCTGCTCATTGAAAGGCCACAGCTCTGAGTGGTTATTAGTCACTATTGCTACAGAAAGGGGACAGCCAGAGTATCCCTCACATCTTCCCTGCAATCTGTAAAATCAACAGCTAGCCTGGATCTTTCACATGACTTAGTCATATGTGAATTAGATTTAGGAAGAAAAAAGGCTATCGAAACAGAGATAAAACTGATTGAGACTGAGAATTTGACGTAGATATTTTTACATGAGTGTCTTCACAGCTGAAAGTTGTACAATACTGTTTTTCTTCCTCCCACACTAGGAGTCTACTACATCCTCTGAGCTGTTCGGATCCAATTTCTCCAGTTTATCTCATTCCTGTTCGAAGCCCTGGATCCTACTCACATCCCCAGGCTTGTCTCTGTATTTTATCCAGTGACTGTTTCATGCTGATCACATAAACCTCCTGAGACCAGAGACATATATAGAAGACTTCCCTTTGCGAAGGCTTGGTGTTGTTCCTTTTTTGATGCTCACTCCGCATTACCTTCACAAGGGCACAGTCTGAGCCAGAGTGTGGGAGATGCCTGTTCAAGCATGCTTGCCATGTATGTGGCATTGTTTTGAGCTCTTTTGCACTACTGCATTCCCACTTTCTTGGTGGGACTCTAAAATATGAACACGACAGGAAAAATGGATGCTCTGACAACCATCTCCTCCTTGCTTCTCCCTTCTTCATCACCACACTGCTGAGCTCTCAGACCCAGCAGGCCCTCAGATTTTCAGGGCCCCTGGCATTGTTCTGAGGACCTGGCCCTTGGTGGCTTGTAACCTGTTGCTTCCAGCTAGTAACTGCAGTTACCTGCTTTTGCACACCACGGCAAAAAGTCGTTACTGTCAGGGAGGGAACATAAGACGAAAGTAAGAAGATAAGAAAGTAAGAAGAGGTGCAAAGTCTTCAAATTATACCTAACCATTTTAGTTCTTCTGCAACTTACTGCTCCAAAGATGAAAAGGGAGTGACTGATATTAGGTGCTTGAAAGCCTACACACAAAGTAGATTTTGTTGTAAGATCTGAGGCAAACTGTACAAAGGAGAGTCAAACTGTGCTTCAGGGGCTCACCCCACCCCTGAGGATCACACCAGAGTCTCAAGATCCCTGTGCCAGCTGCTTGCAGGAAGAAGTCATCTGTGCCACCGCAGCACTGGACACATTCTCTTTGATGATGCTCGGAAGAGTTGCTTACAGTCTTTGAAAATGTTGCCTGAGGAATCTGCAAGAGTGCAGCAGCTGCTCAGGAAGTGCGCAGCCAGTGCAAAGGTGTTATTTCCAGATGTGCTAAGCACTCAAGCCCAGTGAATCAGAGGCCTGTGTACGTTTCTAAAAGCAGGTCCCTTTGGGTACTTTGGCTAAGGATGGAGGTGACAGAGATGGTCATCTATGTTTGAAAATCACTAAATGATTAAAAGCAAATACAGAATGTGTTTAGACAAGAAGTTATTCTAGACCTGTATTTCTGACTACTTGGTACAAAAAGTATGTAAATGAAACAGCATATATGCTTATGGAATTATGTGGGTGAAAACATACAATTGCTTCATGTGTTCATATTGAAAATTAGCTAAAATTAGAGGGTTTTAGCAGTTAAGGGAAGGCCTTGAACTCTCACACCTTAGAAGTATTTAGTTTACATTTTAAAATGGGGATTTTAATGCTGTATGGTACCATTCTTATTTTTTACTAATGTATAATTCTTTTTCTGCTGTTGAGCGTTTTGTCAGAAACATCACATTGTTCAACAGCTTAAGAACCTCTGCAGTTATCAAAGTTTCTGGTTTTAATGTGCCTTGTTTTAAGAACACAAAACACTTAGCTCTTCCTTTTTCCGTTCTTTTTGTAAGCTACCAGCTCCCAAAAATCTTAGAAGAGGTTTTATGTGGTGTGGTTTGGTAAAACTAATGTGAAGGAGGTTGGAGGCCACCAGGAAACATTAATAGTTCTCCTCAGTTTTGTTTTCTTTTAACCGTTAGAGCCTAATGAGAGCACTGCTGTGAAATTTTGGATACAGTTTTGGCAAGGCTGCACCGATCCATCAGTGAGGCCTCCTTGCTGAAATGAACACCTCCAGTAAGCTTTTAATGGCCTTTGTAAACAAACAGAATAATTCCCACTAACTGCAGAAATGAGTTCCATATTTATTTATTTTACTTCACAGCTCCTATTAAGTTGATTTAATAAAATTCAGCACATAATGTTTTTTTAAAGCAAACCTTAAATAAACTGGAGCTGAGTACTGAACTCTGCATGGTGCTGCCGGTATTAATGGGTTCAAAAGAGGCTATAAGGCTCCAACTGTCCCTGTGTGGTGAGACCAAGGCTGAAACTCCATGAGACGATAAAGATGATTTTAGAGTGCCTCATACCTGACTGAAATACTGTAATAACATGTTAGCTGGTGGGGCAGCTAGGTAGCTGATGGACGAGGACTTTTGGTTCATCTAGGCATCCTGCATCCCCACAGTTCTCTGTCTGGAGCTCTCTCAGGTGGCCCTGAGGGAGGGGTTTTGTCATTTCTTTCTCCCTGTTTTAGCAACCAAAGGTCACAGTTACGGTCACACTGGGACTCAACCCCAGCCTCGTGTCTGTTGGAACAATTCACTTCTGGGTATCCTGCTGAGAGAAGCTACAAACCATCTTTGCAACAGAAGGTATGACAAACCGGATTGTGTCTTAAATCCAGAGATGGACATAATTTCTGGACACAGTGAATATTCTCTAGAGGAGCTTATGAGCTTCCTCATTCCTCAAAGATATCTTCCAAGGCAGAGAAGAATATAAAGATAATGACCCAACTACTCATGGTGAGAGATGAAGACAGCAGGAACAAGAACTCTTTGAATTTCAGGTACTCTGAGAAGAAATTCAGGATCCAGAAATAAACCTGATGCCAGTAACTTAAGGAAAACTCTTTGCTGGGTAGGCTTCTTGCTGCTTTGGGCTTTATGCTCTTTATTTGTCTATAAGAAAGCTGGACAGGGATATTTTGCAAGGGCTTGTAGTGATAGGGCAAGGGGTAAAGGCTAGAAACTGCAAGAGGGTAGATTTAGATGAGAAATTAGGAAGTTCTTCACCATGAGGGTGGTGAGGCACTGGAACAGGTTTCCCAGGGAGGTTGTGGGTGCTCCAGCACTGGATGTGTTCAAGGCCAGATGGGGCTTTGAGTAACCTGATCTAGCGGCAGGTGTCCTTGCCCATGGCAGAGGAATTGGAACTAGATGATCTTCAATGTCCCTTACAACCCAAACCATTCTATGATTCTATGACCAGGCCAATGACAGGAAAACCTCATGAACATGTTGCATTTCTCTCAGGAATCTCTATAAACTATGGCAAAAGTGACTCCATGGTGCTGGCGAAACCATCCAGCTAGTAACATCTGCATTAGTGTGCAGGGAATTGCACATGGGAGATGGATGAGCTCTTCCCGGTGAAAAGTAGAGGCAGAGAAATAGCACTGGTTTTCTCACTTCTTCCACTTGGTTTTTCAGTCACATTCAGGCAAGATCCTTCATTTCTCCCACAGTAAAATAAGACTAATAATGCAAGGCTGCCTCTCAGGGAAAAAAAAATAAAAATCTGGTATTTGTGAATCTCTAGAAACAACTTTAAAACAAATGCTGCAGAGAGACAAGTCAGCAATAGTAGCAGCCCATGGTTCAACATCTACAGAGATCCCCTGATTTGTGCATGTTGGGGACCTGAAACACAGGGACTGCTGGATCATCACAGGGCCAGTGCCTGCACTGTGGAAAAGGAGCATGGCATCAAACAGGGCACAGAGGCCACCTAGGAATTCAGAACACCCAGGAAGCTTTGCTGATTGAATTTTAAGAGGCAATTCCCATCCTGCTTACTTTAGGTTTATGCAGAGTTTATTTATACACTCCTGTCCCTGCCGAGAGCACCCTGCGACTCTGATTTTCTGACCCATGCCAGAAAACCCCTCCTTCTTCTTCTTCTCAGAAAGACATTCAATTCCTTCCTCAAAGCTGAGCAGGGTTTGAAGTGTTTCCCTGAGCAGGGAGAATCTTTCAGCACAAGCTGAAGCAGATTCATGAATCGGGGCCAAGATGCCGCGTTTCTCAAGGGTGATGGTCACAAAGAGGCGTTTCAGGGCTTGAAGGGAAGATTTATGAGCACAGTTCTGAGAAAGGAGCACAGACAGTTCACTGCAGGCCCCACAAAAAAACTCAGCCCCTCTTGTGTTTAAACTGGACCACTCAAAATGAAGGCATTGTGCACGCCGCCAGTAAACAAAGAGAGAGATATCTGGAAGTGATAAAGCCTGGATTGATAAAACCTTCCCTTCTTCTAGATGGAGGCCACACATACTCTAAATAAAATGTGCCACTTAGGAGATGATTTGTGTTGATAAACCTCAAGCGCGTTGTTTTTCCAAATGTTCTCTCCCAGTTGGGAATTTCACACTTGGGCAGGCTCCAGCCGCAGACTCACCAAGTGCCAACCTCCTTCCCTGACCTGACCTGCTGTTGTTTATACTGCTGTTTACACATTTCTTAACAACCTATGCAAACGGTCTCTAATTACTTTTGCTCATGGCAGCGTCGGCAGCAGCGGTGCGGAGGTTCAGGCAGGCTCTGAGGCATTGCCAATGTTGTGCTGTTTGTTGACACAGCGTTTCCCCTGCTGCGGCAGCAGGTCGGAGGGAGGGCTATGTGATGGCTAATCATAGCTGGGGACACAGCCCCACAAGGCTGGGACCAAGCTGTAAACAGCCAAAGGAATAAGTAACCTGGGTAGGAATCAGCTTTCAAGAGGCTTGCTCCAAGCATGAGACTCGCCTTAGGGACATCATTGATCTGTTATAATGACTGGGTTTGGAGCAGTCTGTTTCAGCCACACATGAGCATCTCCACGAAGTCAGAGTTGTTTTGAATGCAACCTGGATGCAATGTTGCATCTCCCTCTCCTTCAAGGCCAGAGCTCAGCAGAGTTAAACAGCAATACTCTTTAGATCACAATTCCACTCTAAGTTATACCATATATGTTTGAACTTTCCATGTAATTGGGAAAGGTCTATATGGCCTTTGTGCCCCAAACATCTTTGGCTTTAAAAGACAAAGTATACAGTTGCTCTGAAGAGGAGGCAGAAAGTCTGTAGATTGAGTATTACTCCTGGTTTACTGAAGAATAAATTTTGTTTGAGATCAAATGGTTTAATTAGTACCTTGGAAAGCTATGTAAACTTGATATAAATTATGAGGGTGTTGCCCTCTCTGATTTACTCTGTTTGAAAACCTTGAGGGCCTCTAGCCCCCTGGACTTAAAAATACTAGCATTTGTTTCCATTAAAGCCATATTTTTAAAGCTTGGACAGGGTGTGGGAGAGCTGATGTCCTTTGATTAGCCACAGATACTGCACAAGAAAAATAAAGTTCCTGAAACTGTTTTTTCACAGTTTTCATTGAAAAAAACCCCAATTCAGTCATTCCTTCCTGCTCCACCCTCTTGTATATCCAATAGCAATATGGCAATGCAGCATTGCACATCTGAAATTTTGAGGGGATGTGTATCTCAAAGGGTGGCCAAAGCACCAGAGTTTCATGTAGCTTTTAACTAACTTTTAGCTAACCTGTAGTCTGGGTACCCAACTCTCCACTTGAAATTCCTTCCTTACAAATCTTATTTCACTCATCATTCTGTGCAACTGATTGCAATAGACATTGAATTTGTGTTCATATACTAATATGCTTTAGCCTGCAAAAGCAAGCTAAGAATGTTTCACAAAAGTGTTTCCAGAATATGAAAATACATCATTTAGTGACAACGAACAACAATTACAGCCAGAAAGTTGGCAATCTGGCAAAGCCATAGTGTTTCCATGCTATTTCCGTAAGCCTAGGGAGAAGCACCATACACGGTCTCCTGTCTGTGCCAGACACTGATATACATGCATCAGAGAAATAATAAGTCTATTAGTCTGGGCTAACCAGCAGTATAGCTCATACTTGGGGAGAAGAGTCAGGAGATCAGCCCAGACTACTTTATTACTGAAGACCCTGAGCCAAGCTGTCTATCCCTGCACATGTTTATCTTAGCATTAGATGGTACCTGCAGTGTGTTTTATAGAGAGTACTATAGGTATTCTCTTCGTTAAGCAAAGCTTACATAGAGGGAGGCCAGTAGGTTCACTGCTACTGAAGTACAGATGCAGACTGTTACTGATAATTTGGTAGCATCCCTGAAGTTATGTCAGTGCAAGTGAAGAAGAACCACAAGCTTAACCCTAGTCTGCTAGAGATGCTTAACCTTACTAGAGTCTCTACTAGATCTACAGATCCCTAGATCTACTAGCACAGGTGCTGAGTTAACAGTGGCAAGGACACTCAGAGAAAGGAGAATGTGCTTTGTCTTCAGACCCCACACAGGACCAGCATGGCTGACAGGTAGCAAAGTGGGATTTTGTGCTCTGTTTTTGTTCTACTGCTGACCAGAGCTCATCTCCTGAGAAGAACTGAAGGAGGTGATAGTCTAGGTAGTAGGTTACAGGTTGGACTTGATGATCTCTATGGTCTTTTCCAACCTTGTTAATTCTGTGATTCTGTGATTCTGATTCTGTGATTCTGTGACACAGGTGAAAGCAACCCACACTGACATTTCTGGTTCCTTTCCGAAGGGTGCTTACAGCCTGCCCATGGTGAAGATCCACACTGTGCTGAGAGGGTGCCTCCCACCTCCTGAGAGTGCCCACCAGCACACCTCTGCCTGCCAAACAGCCATCGTTGGCAAGCTTGAATTAGTCATCCTGTCGTTTCCTCTCCCTCGTTTTGACTCATCTCCCCTCCCTGGCCCACAGTCTCCCCGCAGGAGCCAACTGACCTCTCCCACCATGGGAAGGCGTTATCAACCCGCGAGGAGTGGGCTCGCCAGGATATGGGACTCATCCCACTGATTCAAGGAGGCAGATCTATCTTAACACTTATCTCCCTGTTAAAGCCTCCTCCCTCCCTGACAGTTATTTCTAGGCCTGTATTTCATACTCATCACTAGCACTAGGAGTGAACCTTTCCACAGACAGATAAGTGGCACCAAATTAAAGAGCATTAAATGAATGTCTTTCTATATTTAAAGAGCCAGTAGCAATTTGTACATCCCGGGAATGCCAGAGATGGTAAAATCTAATCATTTTCCATGCTTTAAATGCTGTGTAAACATGAGCTAATTGTTCTTACATGTGAAAAATGATGTGCCTCATGTCAAGAATGTATCAAGACCAAATTTTTAGCTTTGTGAAATATTATCAAGCCCAGCCCCTGCTCAGCAAATCTTTCCAGACTCGAATAAGTCACTAAAGCAAATAAGGCTGTTCTTATTTATGAGACTGAGAGTTTATCTTGATTAGAGATAAAGGATGTAAATAATGGCTCTCTTTTAGACGACTTCTAACATAAGAGAAATAAACTATATATCTATCTGTTTTCAGTATATCTAAAATACACTCATCAGCCACTACAAAATACTTAATGTTCTTGATAAATGAAATGCATACAGTCAATCTCAGCAATTTTGTTCCTCTTTGCTGCCTTTTTTTTTTTTTTTTTTTGAAAGGAAATAGGAAAATACACCATTAGTCGCAAATTATAATCTGCTAGCATCAAAGCTAATGGTTTGCTGGCTGGGTTTTCAAACCACTGTTTCAAGGTCTTATAAGTCTGCAAGCATTTCTTCAGCAATTATTAAGATAAAGTAATAGATGAACAGAGTTTTAGTATTTCATCAGTGCTAAGGGAATGATTAATAACATCAGCCCTGGACCCCAGGCACGATGTGGGCAAGGCTGGTGGGTTTCCCCACCTTAACACTCAGCTTCCAGGGACCAGATGTCTAGCAAAAGACCAGTGATAAAACAAGAGTTAGGACAAGGGAGAAGAGCTTGGGAGCCCAGTTCTTATGGGGGGGATACATTTATCTCTGACTTA
Source organism: Todus mexicanus (assembly GCA_013389965.1). NCBI lineage: Eukaryota > Metazoa > Chordata > Aves > Coraciiformes > Todidae > Todus > Todus mexicanus. The sequence continues at coordinate 9,119 of WEIS01014146.1, read as the reverse complement.
CTTCATCTTGCAGCTTTCTTTATGAAAATTTCCAGATAACATCAACTCTGTGACACATGGTCAAAAATATCTTATAATCAGAAGCAGATGAAAAGAAACCAATGCATTCACAATCTTCAGTTTACCCTTAGCCATCTGGTCATTACACCACTTCACCAGTGAAGTGAAGGCTGACATGCAGCCCGGTTGAATGCAACAAGACTCTCTTTCCTCTCAGCTATAATCTTTCTTGTTCATTCTAAACATTTTTCTCTTCCCGTGACACTAGCAGGACATTCTCTGACAGATTTACTATCAAATATCATAATCTGTAAAAGGCTACGCTGTCCTCAGTTTAAGGGATAGATACAAAAAATTAAATAAAATATTGCTGGAAATATACTTGGAAAGGCTACCAGTTTCTATCTGCAGAGCAATAGATCCTTAAGTTCAGTACCAGACTATCTGCAGCTTCTGATATGTAATAATCCATTACATACAAAATTACAGTCATCTATCCTGCACATTATAGAGCATAGAATTGAATCTGGCAGTTCATTCAGCAAGGTTTCCTTCATCAAGTCTGCAACTGCTGGCTGACTGAGAGACAAGAATCTTTAAGACAACCATCTAATGTTTACATCAGGGATACAGCAGCTCCCCAAATAAATAGTCTCAGCAATTAATAAACATCACTGTGAAACATCACATGTTACTATAGGCCAAACCGTGTCTTGTCAGGACCACCAGTTACTGGAACCTGGTAAGCTTTTATCCAGCTGAAAAAAGATTCCCTGCAATGACAAATCTCCCATTCAGAGGCAAAAGAGTTAAGCCTCTTCATAGCTTCCCCTTTGTCAATATAATGGTTGTGAATTTATAAGGTCTCTCTCAGAAAGTCTTGTTTTCCAGACTCACTCTCTTCTCTTCTTCAAACCCTATGAATTTGTCAAAATCCTTCTATAAAACTGAAATTTTTTATATGAGATCACATATGCAGGTTTGCTAACAGCCAAGGTATCACTCTGAGAACACAAATGCAGGGGAGCAGAGCATTGCCTACCTCAAATATAAGCGTGGAATATGTGAGCAAAACTCAGAAATTCAGCCTTGTAGCATAGCTAAGTGTTATAGTCAGTGAATATAAAAAGACCAATTTCCTCTAGTGGCATTTCTAACCTATCATGTGGCTAGAAGGAATTTTCCTCCTCCCATTCCCTTTTCTTCCCTTGCTTTCTCCCTCTGTGTTGAAAGGCTTCATCCTTCAGACTCATGGATCTTCTGCAAACAGAGAGAAAATATATTGGGTCTTCAGACATGATCAGAGGCAGAGGCTCCCTGCAGGCATCTCACAGAGATGTCACAGCCTCACTGTGGGACTGCTCAAGAAGTTCAGCCTCTCACAGTATGTAATCATTCAAAATTGTGCTCTGGTCAGTGACCCATCCCACAACGGGAGCAAGGAGGAACGAGTCACTGTCACTTCTGAGAAGTTAACACTGGTTCCTCTAGTTGTTTCTCAAGTGGTCTGCTGGGTATGAGCGCTTGAAGGGGAGCTCCCTTCTGTTCCAGGTGTTTTCCGCTCAGCCTCACTGAGCAAAGCCATGGACACTCAAAGCTTAGAGCACTGTTCTACTTTGGCTCCCTGGACCAAATTAGAGCTGAATAGAATTTTGCTCTCACTGTCAAGAAAACTTTAGGAAATAAGAAAGATTACAAGCTTTCAGAGTCATAGAATCATAAAATGATAGAATGCTAGGGGTTGGAAGGGGCCTCAAAAGATCATTTAGCCCAAACCCCCTGCCAGAGACGAGGTTACACAGGAACGTGTCCAGGCAGGTTTTGAATGTCTCCAGAGAAGGAGACTCCACAGCCTCTCTGGGCAGCCTGTTCCAGCGTTCTGTCACCCTCACCATGAAAAAGTTTTTCCTTATGTTTCCATGAAACCTCCTGTGCTCCAGTTTGCTCCCATTGCCTCTTGTCCTAACATTGGACGACATTAAAAAGAGCCTGGCTCTGTCCTCCTGACACCTGCCCTTTACATATCTATAAATATTGATGAGATCCCCCCTCAGTCTCCTCCAGGCTAAAGAGACCCAGCTCTCTCAGCCTATCCTCATAGGGTAGATGCTCCACTCCCTTAATAATCTTGGTGGCCCCGCGTTGGACTCTCTCCAGTAGTTCCCTGTCCTTCTTGAACTGGGGGCCCCAGAACTGGACACAGTACTCCAGTATTTTGGGTGGGGCCTCACCAGCACAAGTGACAGAGTGACAGACATTAACTCCAACTTTCATGTGAGTAACCTAAAATTCCATTTCCACAGGGTTCCTTGAATCACAGGTTTCTTTCTCTCAGGCTGAAATACTCCTCAATTCCACAGAACTCCTCCATGTTATTAGGGGTGAAAATTGCAATTGTAGAAGTACTTGGTATATGCAGTTAGCTGTTTAGTCAGATTTCAAGAAGCATGTAGGCCAAGCAGATGTCTATTTAACATCTATCGATCCTGTGACTTGGAAAATCAAGCCAGCTAGCTATCTGTGCAAAGCCTTTGCAATTCTGAGTTCATGTGCCTAAGCACGGATATTTTGGTTCCCACTTTTATTAATACCCTCAAATACAGATTTTGGTCTGCTTTTGAGCTTTAGGGGGTCTCAATTCCAATATATGTTTACTTTTTATCTTAATAGTAGATACAGAATCAACTGTTTAATGCTGTCTGAATTGTACTTGGCATATAGAAAATAATATGATACCTTTGGCCTGAACCATTTTTAAGAAGTGTGGAGGGTGAGCAGAGGAGCCAAAGGAATTATTCTTGCATGTAGTGTTCAGGACATATAAATGGGGTGGAGCTTAAATCCCTGAGCTTTTGGAGCTTATGCTCAGGAAACCATATTTTATGTGGTCATAAATAAAGCAAGAAAAATATCAACTTAACTGTGACATGTACCTTTATGTGGGTATGTTATGGAATTCTAATTAAAATGAATGCAGTAATAAACCAATCTGCCCTTAACAGCAAAGCAAAGCAACACCTCCCCCCCTCTTTCTGCTGCTTTAATGGCATTCTGAATCCCACAAATAAAACTAGCGAGAATACACATCCTGTTCTTACGCTATTAAAAACTCTAGTTGTGGATTATTGCAGTTTCTTATTGTTTCAGGATTCTTTCCAAGTTACACTTTATCACACTGAATACCAGGCAGTACAGGACTTTTAGGATACCAAAGAGCATTGCAATAAGCAATCAGCATAGGTGAAGAAAAGGCATCAACTGGCAGTTCACAGCAACACCAGGCCTGCCCTGGCCCTTCCCTGCACCCCTGTATTGCAGGATCAAACACATGGACAACTTCTACTGTGAGTTGTCACTTCATAGCGCTGCATATACCAGGGAAGCCACAGTTGTGTGCACATGCTATGCGTGCACTCTAGTTCTGTATCCAAATGCAGAATCAGTGCTCTGTGACAGCAGCCACACAAAAAAAATATGTTTGTTGTCTGGTAGAGATGGCAGGACACGTTAGTGAATCCTGTTGAGTCCTCTCTTTCTAAAAGGCCGAGGCCAATGGTGTGAGGTTCAGCATAGCCGAGAGCTGGGTCCTGCACTTGGGTCACAACAACCCCCTGCAATGCTCTGGGCTTGGAGAAGAATGGTTGGAAAACTGCCTGGCAGAAAAGAACCTGGGGATTTTAGTCAACAGCTGCCTGAACTCGGGCCAGCAGTGTGCCCAGGTGGCCAAGGAGGCCAACAGTATCCTGGCTTGTATCAGAAATAGTGTGACCAATAGGACTAGGGAAGTGATTATCCCCTTGTACTCAGCACTGGTGAGGCTGCACTTTGAATACTGTGTTTAGGTTTGGACTATTCATAACAAGAAGGACAATGAGATGCTGAAGCTGGTCCAGAGAAGGTCAATGAATCTGGTGAAGGGTCTAGAGAACAAGTCTTATGAGGAGCAGCTGAGGTAACTGTACTTGTTTAGCATGGAGAAATGAAGGCAGAGTACAACTACTAGAAAGGAGGCTGTAGCGAGATGGGGGACAGTCTGTTCTCCTATATAGCAAAAAACAGGACAAAAGGAGACAGCTTTAAGTTGTGCCAGGGAAAGTTTAGATTAGATATTAAGAAAAATTTCTTCACAGAAATGGTTGTAAAGCACTGGAACAGACTACCCGAGGGCACGGTTCAGTCACCATCCCTGGTGGTATTTAAAAGATGTGTGGATGTGGTGCTGAGAGACATGGTTTAGTGGTGAACTGGCCATGCTGGATTAATGTTTGGTCTTGATGGTCTTGAAGGTCTTTTCCAACCAGAACGATTCTATGATTTTAGAAGTGGGAAAAATAACTAAGCAGGTATCAGCAGGGTCAAAATACACAATAATTAGAATTGAAACACGACAAGGATCACCTGTCTGGCAAGTGTTAATGTGGGATCACATTTACGGGTAAATACAGCAGTGGTAAACCTAAAACCCTGAAAGCTCAGAGCTCTTTATGCAAATGTCTTACTGCAACTCATTTTCTTCAGCCAGCGTGCAAGCTTCTTCAGACTCCTTTTCTCTGGGAATGTCTAAAATGTCAGCATTTATTGAGGCTGTGCTCCTTGGGAAAAACAGTAAGAACACAGGCCTTACTGTCAACAAAAGTTTCTTCCAGCATTTGCCCTTTTTTCCAGTGGTAGGTTATAGAATAGCTATCTATATGTTCAGTTTAATGATCATTTATAACATTTAAAGCAAAACTTTTTCTCCCACTTCTTAATTATTCATGAAGTGTAGTTCCTCTTAAATACCATACTACTGAGCAGTGATTTCTTTTCCATCTGGATGTAAGCTTTCTAAAACTTGAAAGATTAATTAAGTTCAAAGGAGAATCACAAAACTGTAGAAGCGGATGCTCAGTGGTAATGATAGTGCTTCTGACAGATCTTGGACTAGTAGGTTCTTATAGTCTACCAGGCATGGAGAATACAACCTCCTCAAGAAACCTATTTCAGTACTTCTTGGAATTAATCTTGGTGAAGTTTTCTTAATATCTAACTTGATTCTTTCTTCCTGCAATGCTAGTCCATTGCTTCTTGCTTTGTAAAGCACGGACATGGAGAACAGATTGTTCCCTTCCTCTTTCTAACAGTCCTTCCTATAATTGATACATGATACGGTGTGATTTTATGGGATTGTGTGTTCACCAAGGACTTAGTTCAAATGATACTCATTTGAAGTCACTTGGTAAAAAACAAACGAAGAACAAATGCACATTTGTTTGCAAACAAAGATAGTGAAGATAAAACTGAGAATCTACCATATGTTTTCACCAGCTGGAATTCATTCAACATTTTGTTAGTTCTGCTCTTAAACATATTGAGAAGCTTACTTATGAGGTCCTTCTCACAGGCTATGTCACTGGCAAGAAGTCCTCAATCTATGGATGGCATACTGCAAAAAGTTCTCTAGCAGTTGTCTTAGAGGGGAAGGTCACTAATGTGTTTCCCATTCCTTGTGCTGAAACTTCTGACACAGTATTTTGCTTCCTCACTTGAAAGTGTTCTCCTGTGATGGGCTGAGGGTCCCAGTGAGAAAGTAGTATTTTTGCAGCAGTTTTTGGAAGTGCTTTTTTCCAAGTGTCAGGCTTCTTCAAGTATTGTGGAAAATCCAAAGTTGTCTGGTAGGAGACTAATTAAGAGTAGTCAAACAGGATATAGAGAATAGCATGAAAGGGCTTTACAAGGCTCTAGTCGAAGGCGGTGTCTGCACTGTGTTATTCTGTGCAGCACAGATTTATTCCTGCAGTTCTTTTCAACACTTGACAGAGACACAGGACAAAGAAAGAATCAGCCAAATGAAACCAAAGTTTTTCTTTGAGCAATCTGAGAAAATTTTGTCTTTGTATACATAAAATTAATATCAAACCCAAATTGCTTACATGAAATCGATGCTTTGATGTCTAAACTGGGGTTCTCTGAAAGAGTGAACTCCTGCTGTGAATCCATCTAAATTCAATGGGGATTTTGACTCAGGACTGCAAAGGTTAAATTATGGCATATAATGCAATATGATTGCAAGGTTACTGCTGCTCAGAAACAACAGCTTAACATGTACACTATATATATACATGAGAGAGAGAGATTCCCTGCCTTGCCCAGGACGGATTTAAATATTCCGCAATGTTATAGCAAAGTAACTCAATATTCAACATACGATGGTGGTGTTTTGAGTTTGCTGCCAAGAAGTTTGTGCAGAGGGACAGTTTTTGTTGTCTGTGCATTGCTCTGAATTAGAAGATGTGTCATATAACACTTATCTTAGATAGCGTGGGGGCAGTCAGTGAATGGTAACTGTGTTCTCCTGAAACAACAAGGATGTCATGTAGCACTTTTGGAGAGATAAGTGAACGTTTGGACTGGGAAGGGTATGCTAAGGATGCCAAAGTTCAGCAGCTAATTAGAGTGTTATCACTTGAAAAGTAACATAACTGAATGAATGAAGTCATGGCATCTAGGGAAAAAGCTTGTCATTTGTTAAATTATATTGCAGTGTACATGAACCATACAACCGCGGCATTCTCGGCAATGTAGCATAATTGGGACAAACACAAGTTTAGTTTAGCTCCTGAATTTAGGGCATCTGTAAATGTGTATAACCTTATTGGTTACATGCTCACGTGCATATCGCCATGCTCTGAGTAGGAAATCAAAGCTCCAACTGAAATTCCAGTAGATGGAGTTTATAATTTGGAACCATGAAGTTATCTTGGCACACTATTCACCCAACAATTATTTTAAGTCTTACTTAGGACTTTATTTAGTGAAATTATAATTTCTTCTTTAGAAGAAAACAGAAGATGGATTCACAGTTTGACAGAGTTTTCCATTCAAAACTAGGTCACATTTTACGCCATCCGAGGCTGGACCTTAATCTGGTAGCTCACAAGATATACAGGTGAGCTCAGTGGGCAAAAGGTTTATTTTTTCAGTGCAGTGAGTCCATTTGAGTTAGCTTGATGCAACTGAAAAAGTCCCACATAGATGAAGGCAAGCTCATCTGAAGTCGTTCTGGCTGTGCATGGGAGGGAGGCCCACTGCAGCAGGATCTGGCAGCTCACTGGGAAAGGCTAGCAGAGCAGAAGGACTTAATTTCTCAAAAAATGTAGGATTACCCAGTAAATCACATAACCTTAAACTGTCCAAAAATGTAACATGAATGTGATGATAGAATAATCACTGTGGCCCACTGACGTAAACAGGACGACGTACAGGGACATACCAACACTTTGGAGCATGGGATGCAGAAAAATGACTCCACACAAGGGGAAAATGAATGGTTGGAGTCTTATCTAGCATGATAAGAAGCATTTACTTCTGAAGAAACTCTTAAAGGACCAATTCTCTAGCATGCACTTAGTTAGGGAGTACTAAATTGGCAATTAATTGCAGTGAAGAATGTGGCCATTAATGGGCCGGTCTTGGTGCCACTGGAGAAACCTAGCAGTGCTTGGAAGGGAGACATGAAGGAAAACATAGAAAGATGCAGCACACCATGTGAGTTTATGGGAGAGATCTGCAAATCACATAGAAAGCATATGAAACACTCAGGTGATCCTCCGGCTGCTGTTACGAAAGACATGTTTTCCAAGTATGTCTGAGGAACCCTAAACAAGCTTCCCTCAGCCCGAAGTACTTCCCTTACCCCTCATACATATGGACGCATATTCCTCAGGACAGCTTTCTACTCAAGTGCAGAGGCTTTCTCTGGGACATTTGTCCTGTACAGTGGTCATTCCTTCCCTTACTGCTTTACTGCTTCAGTCTCCAGGCAGAAAAATACAGATATTTCATCAACTCACAGAAAACATAAACAAGAGGTGCACTTTTCAAACTAAAAGACAAAAACACCCTCACCTGCTGCCCATGTCTCTGGTTATCAAAGTCAAAGGAAGATTGCTGCTATCAATGGTGGCTGCCTCAGACAATGATGAATTACAAATAAGTTTGTGCAAAGCACAGAGACTGATCAGACAGAATACAGGATAGCCCGGATTCTTCTAATAAATTGCTCATGACAAATGGCCAGGCTGTGGTGAAGCGAAGTTTTGCTTTGAGAAAATGAGAGAGTAAAGAAATTAAGGTAAAGACAAATGGTGAAATTCTAGATTAAAGAAACTGAAGGAAAAAGAGGGGAAGTAATTCATACACTCTTTTCTGGACTTTATTTAGTTATCTATTCCTACATACTTACATGAAAAAGTAGGAAGCAGCCAACATAAGACCTGATGAATTCTTTAGGCAACATTTTAACATAATACATGATTGTTGGATCGAAACTGTAGTCTGAAAAACTATTTAGATAATAAAAACAAGGAATGCAAACTAAGGCAATAAACACGTAAAGATATCGTTTGTGGCTAAAGTCTTTCCACATTATTAAAAATACAACTGAACCAACAGTACAATTTCGAACTCTGTGATTTATTACAGAGGCCATCATAATAAATTATTTTTAATTAATAGAAGATGGAAACATTAATTGGTCTTATTTAAGTTTGATTGTATTAAACGATTGTACCAGTGATCAAAAATGTATTTTGAAAGGGAGTTTAGGCTAATATATCAGCAAATGAGGCGCTATAAACATGATTAATATGCACATTAGACTTTCCTTATCACTTTTTGTTGGCAGTTTTTATCCGGTCACAGCTGAAATTCCATTGAGCTCTTTCTCCTTTTGTATAAAATACAGATTATGTGGAGACAGCCGTCTGAGCAACTGGAGTTTCATCTTGTATGGCCATTAATTATTATTGCTCCTTTAGTATTTCTTATCTATCACAGAGATGTAGGACTGTATTTTTATAGACATTTGCTGGTAGGAAAGAAAAAGGCTTTCGTGTGAGGGCGCCTCACAATTTT
>WEIS01014141.1:0-11374 GCA_013389965.1 Todus mexicanus | reverse complement strand
TTATTTGGGCATGCATGCCTAGTTGTATTAGTTATTTGTAAATTGCCGCAGTTTGTCTGGAACATGTAGTTACTTTAGGATTTACAAGCAGAAAGCGAGTATGTTGCATATTTTCTAAATGGAGTGAACAGCATCACGGAATGCAATTTCCAAACCTGAATCTGAAAGAATTCTTTGCAGTTTCCTGAGCTGGAAGAGATTAAAGTCTGACATTTTGCCTTATCTAGAAAAGTTGCACACCAGTTAAATGAATATTAAATGAATTAGAGAAAATGGAATTATCAGAAAACTTGCTATGTTTCAGCTTCTCTGTAAGTCTAAATTTTTTTTTGTATGCAGCAGGACATCTCTATTGGTCACTTCAGCATCATCCAAACAATTGTAAATTTCCATTGTTTAGGGTTTTTTTCTCTTTTAGAACCACAGAATAATTAAAACAAATAATTGGCAATACATGGAAAGGTGATTAGGTCCGTTCCTTTGCTCAAGACTCCAGCAGGTGTTTGTTTGACAAAATTATTTTTTTAGCAACTTCCATGTTTTTTAAAAGAAAAACAACAGTGAAAATTTCATGTCTTCACATATGAGCAACATTGACAATATTCAGCTATCCTGATTCTTTTTTTCCCTTTTTTTGCCTAATGTTACTCACATTCTTCCTTAATGCAATTTAAGAACATTGCTACTTCTCTGAAACCTGTGTGAATTAAAATATTAGGGGTTTATCTTTTTTTTTTGGTTGGTTGGTTGGTTGATTTTTTTCAGCTGTCTTCTACATATGTAAAGATTTTCTTAATGTCTGTTTTTCAGCATTTGTTTCTCTTCATTAGTGGAACTATTTCAGTACTTCCTGAAGATTAACAAATTATTTTCTAGATCTCTACCATTCTTACTGTCTCCTCTAGATTCTTTCCAGTTGATTAACTTATCTTTTCACAGGATATTGAGCACCAAACAAAGTAAAAAGGATTGCTTCAAGTGACTTGCATGAAATCTTACTGATCTAGTAAGATACTAGCCTATTTAAAAAAAAAAAGTGATAACGCTGATTCTTATTCAGTCTGTGGATTTCTGTAAACTCAGATTTTATTGACTGCTGCTTAACTAGTTGTTCCTGGTGCTCTGCGTAGCAGATAATTTCTACCTAGACTTAGTACTTGGTACTTTTCCATATAATATTGTACCGTATTGGTTTGTCTTTGTCTGTTTCTTCAATTTATTGAGATCATCTTGCCCTGTGGAATGTTTGCAATCCTATATCATCTTATGTTTTAGAGTAAGTAGTGTGTTACTATTTTTTATACTTATTTCAAACACTCTACATATCCTTCATTCTAGTGTTTATAGGTGCTCTTGAAAGTATGTCTACTACACAAAGTTGCTCACTGGGGAAGTATTTCATATTTGACAAATGCTCCCGCAATTCTGGAATCCTCTGTTGATGTGTAGGTGGTGTTTTGCACAGTGGATTCTATAATGTACCTTCCGGTGATTTGTAGTCTGTTCCTTTACTGACCAATTTTGGCCTTTCTGTATTCATGAAAGTGCTCGAAAGTTTTCAGCATTTCTTTTTCAGTGTGAATACAGTTTCTCGGACTTCAGTCAGCCCTTAAATATACCACTGGTTTATCATCTTGTAGAAACACAATTTCCAAAGTATTTTATGATTAATCAACAAAGTCCTTAGATTATTTTTTAATGTTTCTAGTGTCAGGTCCTAAAAGTGTTCTGGGAAATGTTCCAGTACCATTATATATTCTCCATAAACCCCCCCAAAATGTAAACTGATGGTTTGGTTATGACAAACTAGAGTATATTCCTGCACGTATAAATACAGCTATGAATCTTTGCAAGAATCCTAACAATTCTTCTTTCCTAACTAATTCCACCTTTTGAAACTTTCACTTGTTTTTCCTATTGAATATAAATTCTGTGTGGCTAGCTGTTGTATTCAGCTGTCCTGCCCTGAGCGTACAGTTGTGTTATGCTGGAATTAGACAACTTCTAATTAGAAAGCTGAACTTTTTCTATCATGTCAGCAAATCATTAAAAAATATTGCTTTTACAGCTATGTTTCCAAAGATCTAGGATGCAGTATGGAGACAATCCTGAACAGTGTTTCACCAAAAAGGGAGATGGATATGCATAACTTTCTTTTTTACTACAGAAAAAGTGGTACTTAAAAAGCAACCAAGCGTCATAGCTATCAACAGAAATACTTGATTTGCAATGAAAATGAGGGCACTTCTTTGTTTTAAAAGCTATCCAGCTCTTCTAAATGCACATAAATATATTTTAAGAAGTAATGCATATGGAGCAGATTATAATATCTCTAACTGTGAGATTCAGTATTTTCACAATTTTATAAAACATTTCCTTTACAAATTTCGTCTTTAGGTCTACAGTGTAACATACCTGACTGGCAAATAAACATTTACTGATGGATGGGTAGACTGATTTCTATTTGTGTGTGTGTTTCTTAACTCTTAGTCATTCTCTGACATTACATCCACAATGATTTATTTTTAAAGCTATTAAGTATTGGCTAAGATGATAGTTGATTGTAGAGGCATGGTCGTAACTGCGCTAGAGAATTTACTACCTCAGTTCAATGACATATGCAGGTCATCCCATTTAAAGCAATGCAGGATGAACAAGAATACCAGTTTTGCAGATGATGAGCTGTTTGTATGTATAGAATAGATTCACAGATAGGAGATACATAGTGGAACTGCTTGCAGCTTGGTAGAAATATCAAGTACAGTGTCGAAAAAAGAACTTAGAGTGCTTTACTTTCAGGAATCTACATGGAAATGTATTTCCCATCTTATAAGCTACTTGGGGTGTGTTTGTATAATAATGCATTATGTAAGCATAGCCCATGGATCCAAAACCAATGGTTAGACAGGAATAAAGAACAAGAATGTATCATCTCCACGTATAAAAGGGCATAAGAAGGAAATCACTTGTTTCCAAGCTTTCACTATTTTCTTTTAAAATGTTTGATAATTATCTCTTGCTGTTTAAAGTTCCCTGAGGCCTTGTTTCAATTATTTTTTTTCTGTATTCCCATAATCTTTTATCAAGTCTTCATTTATTTGAAACCATCATTGCAAATACAAATCCCATTATGTCAGCTCAGCGATGTTCGGTCCAAACTACTTAGCACTGGAGGATACAGAAAACTGAAAATAATCTTGCATTCCTACTGATTCATAATGAGTTAAAACTCTCTAAGTCCATGGTAATAATAAAGACTTCTTTTTTGTGTTGAATGATATACAACTTAGGCAGTCAAGAAGAGTTGTCCTTGTTATTATATCAGCTTTAGAGGTTGTGTGGGAGTAGCAGGAATCCCACTCATATACCAAACATTTCTGAATGTCCTAGTCAACCGAACATGATCTTTTATGGTGCCATGATTACCTAGGTAGTAATTCATAGCAAAGTTTTACATTTTGGTGTTTTTGTTTTGGCATCAGTGCAGTGATTGCTGTTTATACTTATTGTTTACAAAGGCAGAGTCTCAACAAAAATCTTTCTAAAAGAAACCAGATTTAGAAATGGGCAGACACTTTAAATCCCTCACTAGAGGATGAATACCATCTTGCGTCTCATGCTTTTCCACTTCCAGCTGTAATTCTTCACTCTTTCTGCAGCCGAAAGCCCACTTGACATCTGTGACTTAGTTCTGTGTATGCAGCCAGTGTCCCAGCTGCAGGGAGCAGAGCTCAGCCTCACCCAGTGATTACAATGTGGTTTAGGGCTGGCCAGCCACCTGCGGGCCTGCTTGAGTTTGGCAAAATTGGTCCATTCTCAGGTTTTTCAAAAGAAAGAAATACTTTTTCTCAAGGGTAGGAAGGCTGGGGTGTGTGGAGGACAAAGAGGATGGGAAGAGCGAAACCATGGTGTGGTGAGCTGTTTAACATACAATGAGAGAAGTAATGGCCACTAGAGCTGACTCCTGATTCCAAGCTGCGTTCAGAATCTGCTCAATACTAATTACAGTTTACTTTTTAAAGCCTTAAATCTTTTCAAGTTATGCAACTAAAACCAAGGTGCTATAGAACCTTAGGGGCTCAAACAGGATTGCTAATAAATATTTATAATGTGTGTTGTTTGTTTTTTAAATTGAATAAGAAAGTAATTTGTCATTGGGGCCACCAGTCTCCCAAATACTTGCTCAATATAGGATTTTGGAATGTGTTTTTTAAAATTGAGTTTGTGCCAGGACAGAAGAAGGCTATAAAGAAGGAATGGTTTATAAACTCTTGTGTCATATTCTGGTTTATTATAATGATAGTTTTCAGTTCTACATTGTCACATACTGCTGTGTTAAGCATGATATTACATCCAATTGAGGAAAATGAAAACAGGTCTGGAGTTAAAACAGCCAGATAGGAACATGTAATTTTGGTAATAAAGCTGTGTAGTTTAGAGGATATAATCTCTTGATTGTATAGAAAATTGATTGAAATATACCATGCAAGTATGCATATGAGACCTCAGAAAGGCTGAGATAAATATCACAGAATCACAGAATGTTAGGAGTTCGAAGGGACGTCGAAAGATCATCTAGTCCAATCCCCTCTCCAGAGCAGGATTACCTAGATCAAGTCACACAGGAACTCATCCAGACGGCTTTATTCTTTTGACTGGAAGGGGCCTCACAAAAACCCCCAAAGAATGTAGTTCTAAGTTGAGCTGGTTTGCTTACAATACTCTGCCTTCCTTTGTTTTTCTGTCCACCCAGCTGTTATTTCACAATTTGTTTTATGTTCTGTCAAAATAAAAAATATAATACATTTAATAAAGCAAAATAACCTTGAAAAATATGGCAAGCAACTCTGGCTTGCAGCAAAGCATTTAATCCTGCTTTGTTCAACAAAAAAATCAATTGGTTATGTGTTTTCTCAAGTACATTTAAAAGCTACCACACCTCCTGAGAAATGGAATAGGAGGAGAAAGTAGTGCTGGAGAATTTTAAGAATTCTATTTGCATTCATCTAAGTATGCATGTTGCTTGTGGTGAATAGACCATATCACACAACCACAAATAAAGAGCCCAGCTCACTGCAAGGATTGCAAATAATTATAGTTTACTTCTAAAGAAGAAAAGCAGAAACAATAGAACACAAAGCAAATGTTTTCAGGAGAACCAACTTCTACATAAGGAGAATCTACAGCTGGAGTTTTCTTTGTATCACTGTGGCATTATCCTACTGTGCATGGTATCTGCTATAGTTTCCCATTACTTTTATCCTCCACTGCTGTAACAACATATCCAAAATGCCTAATGAGACCCACACCTTTGGGTGGCAGTGTTTGGAGCATGCTGTAGAAAAGCAGCAACACATTGAAATCTATGCAGTGCTGCAGGCTCTCTCACTCATCTTACATATGAAGTCAAGCTGGATGAGAGAGACTGCTTTATCTCAGTGATACTCTGAGAACTTAATGAATGATTGCTGGCCCAACTGCTCCATCAGCAAGACTGAGTAGCTGCAGATGTCCTTGAGACTTTTTTAAATTAGTCAAGAAATTGTATGCTCTGTTGGCTCCCTTATAAAATGGTTAGGGCACAGTTTTTACAAATGAAATTTTAATACCGACTACTTGTTTTCTTGCAAATGGTTACACATCACCTTAAGGTCCATCAAATTGTTGAATTTTTAGTCTGTTCAGACTACAAGGCAAATATTGATCAGGATAATTGTAGGTATATTGCCACCAAGACAGTTTTATAGTCATCTGCTTATCTTCTGTTGACTGGAGTAAATTGTAGAAGGCAGTCAGGGACCTATAGATGTCCATGCAGAGTTATTTCCTTACTTTTTGCTAAAACAAGAGATTTTTAAAAGACAGTCTGCTTGGTCATGCCTGAGAATATTTCATGCTATCCTTAGTAACCTGAGGATAAACTGTAGGCAGATTGTATGTGTTCTCTTGACATTGAAATAATTTTATTTCTACTGAAATTCACAGTACTGAGGTATATTGTACTGCAGATATTTGAGTGCTGTGATACTTGGCTTTGGATTAAAACATGTAACATAGTACACGTTTTTAGAAAGAGTTGTAACTTGGTAAACATTGCAGACGGAGTTGCTGTAGAGGTACAGGAAGTGTGAATAGCTGTGCTGACAGGGAAGAAATATGGATAGATACAGAAAGTAAGGGAGTTTTCTTGCTAGATAGCAAGGCATGAAACGGTTCAACCTCCATGTAGCCAGCTCACCCCCATGGGCAGCCCCAGGCCAGCGGATTGGGGTGCTGTGTAATCTGAGTGGCACTGCCCTGTGGGAATGCTGCTGCAGCAGAGGGCGGCAAAAAGATGGCCATGGGGCTTGAGCTTTCTTAAACTTCTTAATTCTGGTAACTCAGTCATACTTAGGCATTTCATTTCCCGAGCCAAGGAGCACAAATGCCACCTGATGGGAACCAGCTAAATCTCTCCTGGCAGTGAGTGATCCTCCCACAGTTATACCCTGAATTTTACCCTCTTCAAAATCTATGAGTTTACGCAATACCTAAAATCCCTTGTATACATAATGACTGACAGAAGTTCGCTGCTATGGTACTTGTTTGGCAGTGAGTGAGCCCAAAACCATCCGGCCACCTGGTCCTGGCACCTGTGCTCTCCACTCAATCCTCTGCCTTTCTGCATGTCCCTGCTCCGAGCATCATGCTCTGAGGTAGGTCAAGCAGAGACATAAACGTGCCCGAGGCATGGCCCCTGATTAAGAGCCATGTGAGCTAAGCAGACAGGTGGAAAGACGGTGAAGATGCCGATTGTTGCATTCATGTAGCTCTGTGTTACACTCCCTCAGAGAGCAGCTGAGGAGGCAGAAAGCGCCTCTTTCCTGAGGGCTCTGCTGAGCACCCACCCGTGAGGGGCAGAGGAGGCTGAGGCCTGCATGCAGCCACGTGAGGGGCAGGTGGGGGAGAGTGTAATTAAGTGTGTGCCTATGCAAGCGTGTAAAAAGAGCTCCCCAGCACCTGAAAATACTTTCTGCTAATTGGGAAACAATTGAGTTTTTTATGAGGAGCCCCAGACCTGGGGATCAAGCTGCAGAAGCATGGTGAGTGGTGCTGTGTATAAACCTCTTTCTAGCTGGTCTTCCCTGATTGCCCTGAGTTTCTTTTTTATTCTAGATCATGCTGTTGTTCAGGTGGGCTTTCTAGAGTTGGAAAGTGTCTTTGTGGGGGGTTTTGAGGCAGGAGGAGGTGTGGACAGCCACATCCCCCGGGCTCAGGGTGGGGAGGCAGATGGGCTGGCTCCAGGCCCAGCACTCAGCAGTACCAGCACAGGCCTCCAGCTTTTCATGATTCTCTACCATGTCCTGAGTTTGTGTTTAATTCAGTGCTGGTTTTTCACTCTGTTTTCGGAGTTGTTGCGAATGTAGTGAAACATAGAGGCTATTTCTATAATTTAAGGGATGAATATTACGGCCATATATAGGTAGGACATGAGTGCTTTCCATCCAACCCACATGCCATGGTTTCCACAGGAAGAAAACCTGGATACAAAGTGTGGAAGGAGCCTTCTTACTTTCTAATGAGATTTCTGGAGATGTTTCTGAAGACATGCCATGATACGCACCTGCCCTGCAGCCTGTGAATCCTCAAAGATGGTAAGTTTGAAAGACAGAATTAGTTGGAATTGATTGCTCACATCAAGTGTTTACTTTTTTCTGTGGTAGTCTTGCACAGCCAGAGGTAAGTCATGTTATACTACCAGATGCGTGGTTCTGTCTGCAGCCTTTTACTTTGTTCAGATTCATCTGTTAACTTCACACTATAACCCAGACTTTCCATTATGTCCTGCAGTTAAGGTGGGGTTTTGTTTTTTCATTACTCTTGTGGTTTTTGAAAAATGGTGAACAGAAAGTGAAAGGTCAGACCATATCTGGGTTGAACCATTTAGTACTTATATCTTTGGTCTACTAGTGACTCTTCAAAAATGTTTAAGAGCAGCAGGGAAGTGCAGGTGGATGAAATAAGCCTCTTGATGCCTTAATTCAGCTGTGACCTGACCCCTAACATCCTCTGTGTATCATAATCAACAGGGCTGACAAACAATAGACTGTAGAAAAATTGTGGAATTGGGTTTTGTCTACTCCATAAAAAGTAGCTATAGTCTGGCTGAAACAAAAAGGATAGTGAGAAGTGGATTTCAGTCCGAAGTAATGAGAATTTGGTTTATATAGTAACTGAGAAAGTTATAGTAGACTAGCTGAAATAAATGTTGCATATAAGTAATGCTGAAGGAGTAGAAAATAGAATAGCAATTAAAGTGGAAGCTAGCATATAGGGTCTGGTTGCAATTCCAATATGTACGACTGATGGTCACTGATCTCTGATCATTTATTTAGTTCTGTTTTCCTTGTGAATGATCTGTTTCTCTAAAAGGAATTAACAGAATTTTTAAATATACCCAAGGAGGATCACTTATTTCCCCCTGTTTTGGAGAAAATCTGTGAATCAAAATGAAAACAGTGTTTCAGTTTATTATATTTATTTATTTTTTCTGTTTTACACACAGTATTTCATCACAGTACTAACATATTCTTTGGTTTTCTTTCCTGCTGCTGTATGTATAATTAAATGAATAGTGGGGTGATGTATTCAGTGGCAGTAGAAAAATTTCTGCAAGCTGATTTAAATTCACTGGAAAGGAAGAGAGCGACAAAGATATAAAATGATATTTATTTGAATGATGCATTGGGCTATGGTGGGTTTACGCAGTGCTTACAGCTAGCATAAGAGACACAGGTTCCTTGCATATCTCTTTAAATTGAAGAGCATATTCTTGCAGCCTTCATTGTAGAATTTCTTCCTAAATTACTGGTAATTTTTTGCACTCTCAGAGAGCTATATAATCATATATGGTGAAAACATTGTACTGGGAAGCTTAATAGAAAATGAATTCATTAAACCATGTCTCCGTGAACCCAAAACTGTAGTATGAGGTCAAGAATTAAAATGGCAAATTTATGAGGTAGTATTTTGGAAGAAGGGAAGGCTTTTTTGTAGTGACTAATCGTAAACTGTTCTGTTTAATGTACTGAAGGTGCCTGTTTTGCCATAGTGATTAAGATCTTTATCACTAGTTAACTTCTTATTTCTATGGTGTAAAAAAGGCCTTAGCTCCAAATAAAGAATGCACTCTTATGAGCACAAGGGGTGTGAATTTGCCTATCACTTCTGCAGCTCTGTCTCCATTTTGAACAGGTGTTTTCCTAAATAGCTCCTAATTGGAATGATTCTTTGCAATGTTTTACTGGCTGTGCAAAGGAGAAGTTAAGTTTTATTTTTGTATAGCTATTGTGTTTTGCTTATTTCAAATCTAGAATATCTTGGGTCTACATATTGTTTTAATGCAAAATTTATTCCTGTTGTGGCTTGTTTTCATTTGTAGCAGTTATACTTGAAACATTTGTACCCTTATTTTTTGAGTTTGAAATTTGAAAATATTAATGATTGGTGGTGAGACCAAGCAGAAGAACTTCAGTGATCTACAGTGATACTAGTTTCATTTTTGGATGTGTAATTTTCAGTTCAAGAGTTGCATTTTAAGCGTGCTAAAGGTGATCTAAATTAGGAACTGCTTTAAGCATGCTATACATTTCATGAAAGGGTCATTCTGAACTTAGTAAACTGCATCATCTAAGCATTTTTTTAGTGAATAAAATGAGATTAAAGCAACATGGTGAGAAGTAGCTGTTCATTAATCTGCTGTGCCATTGTACTCTTAGATGGGATGAGTCATAAGCTGCTGAGAAAAAATCACAAATGATTTTGCTTTATTAAAATATTGGAAGCTAATTTATTCTAGTGCTATTTGGCTGCAAATTCAAAAAAGTCCTTCAAAAATCAATGTTTTTCATTTTCCTCCTGACTTGTCAAGGTGTTATTAGCATGAGTGCAATGATAGCCATGTTGAAGAAGATTTTGATTGCTTTTAACTAGATAAAAATGTGGAAACTCACAATTCATGCAGTCATTTACATTTTGGTATCTTTTATGTATTCCTCTGTGACTTTAGTAAAACACACATCCTTGCTTTCTAAGAACATTTTTAAACTGGTAAGTGTGAAATTTTCTATAAAATAAAATAAAATTAAAAGGACTAGCCATATTTAGATGAGTGAGATAAGAACAAGATGTAGTGAGTATCCAGGAAGTTATGACTCTATTATGTAAGATCTTTCTACAGATGCAGAAAATGAAATAGCATCCCATGATCTATGAACATAAAGTTGACATGAGTCATCATTGAAAAGATTTCATTTCATGACACTCAATTTATATGTCAGTTTATCTCTAATAGTTAAGCTTTCCCATTTTCTTTGTCTCCTCTGAAGAAATCTGTGGTTTAAGTTTCTGAATTTCCCTACTAGGCTGATGCACATTTTTCAGAGTATTCCAGAAGGTGTCTCAGATTGCATTACACATTTTATGTTTCACGCTTCATGGAAGTCTAACCCTGTCCAGTCCTGAAGCAGGTTATAAACACTTGTTTAAATTACAGTGACAATAGGTACTTTCATGAATTTTCTTCCGTTTCAGTACTCAAGTGTTTCTACTAGCATGAAGTATAGTCTGGAGCTGTCTTTTTGCAAATAAGGTATTTTAAAAATAATATTTCCAAGTTTTTAGTAAATGCTTTTTCCTAACCCCTATTCCCAGGCTCCACAGGGAGCAGGAAGTTCAATGACATACAGGATGAGTGCAGGTTTTGTTAACACTTATTTCACTGACATTTTTCAGGGAATAAATGCAAATTTAATTTAGAGAAAGAAAAATTAGAAACTCCAAAGGACTTTTGGAACATTTTAAGGTCATAATTTGTAAATCTTTGGCTTTGACTAAGCTTTATTTACTACTGTTTGCAGTTCCTGAGTTTCTAAATATTTCCAAGTATTCCTTATTAAGCAGGCACATGTCATAGTGCCTAGTGGCAATACGCTTGTTATAACATTGTTATGAAGAAAAGCAAACTAGAAAGGGCAAATTTTCAACCATGGCAACTAAAGCTTATGAAATGTTATTGCAGAAGAGTGTAGAGAAAAAGAGGAATAGTCTGAATGCAAGTGAAACTTTAAAAATAATTGAACTTTTTGACTTAGAAAATAGTCCTGCATGAAGCTGAATTCTTGCATAGATAATAAGAAGATTAGGAGTATTCAAATGTAATACTTGTATACCACCTTTTCAAGGAGGAACAAGTTAAGATTTAGGAGATTAATTCTCCTGTTATCTTCTAAAATCATTGAGGATTCATGATCTTTTATAAAACTCATACAGAAATGGATTAAGGTTTGTTTCTGTCTAAAGCAAAAGACTCCTTTAGAACAACTGAAATATTGAT
>WEIS01014130.1:0-15273 GCA_013389965.1 Todus mexicanus | reverse complement strand
GAGATAGATGTAATTGCCCTTTCCAACAATGAAAGTTGGGAGATTTGTTTTGGAGTATCTTGTAGACACGAGCACTTGCTGTAGAGGTGACAGATTTTTCTGTGAAAGAACTGAAGGCACAGAGCTCGTTACAAGAATGCTTCATGGTCTAGCAAATGCACCTTGCAGTTACTGACTTAAGGAACTCAGTTTATTTTTTGAAGAAGAGTTCAGAGGTAACTCAATCAAAGATTGAAGGTACCTGCAAATGGAAAAAAGTGCAACAAAAATGCAGTAAATATGTTTTGAGGATAAGAGTTATTTACTCTTGGGTTAAACTTAACCAAGATGAACTATTTCATAAAAAGCTGTGGTTTGGTATCATCACAAGTTATTAGATCTGATGCAAGAATTACTGATGATGGTTTGTGACATATATTATACAGCAGATCAGGCTAAACTGTGTAACATTTTTGGTCACAGAATCTTGATTCAAGTGCGTGTCCAAGTGGTACTGTCGTTGCTCTGTTTTGCTATTGCAGGAAGATAAAACTATAATTTGTGGTTTATTGTCTTTAAGAGTTAACTACATTCTGTATCATCAAAAATCTCTCTGTCCCTGGTATATGTGGCTTCTTGGAATATTTTATGGGAGTATATTGGCAGAAAAAATGGAAGTAGTAGCATGTTGCCTAGTAGCTGAGATATACAGAGAGAAGAGCTAAACTTAGAGTAGTGGTAGCGTTAGCCCAAATAGAAAACCAGGTTTGAAAAACTTCTAGTTTCTCAGAAACATAAAACTATACATAACAGAATTGATGTAAAAATTGATGGAAAAAAACCACTAGCCCCTAACACCACTTAACATAGATTTTATTTTTTTCCATCCAGAGTATTTTTGAATCAGTTATAATGTTGTCTTAGTTTGCAACATTTGCATTGTCTATCATAGAGTAAGGTTGTTTTATTTCCTTACAGAATTACCATTAAGTGTAATAAACATTGGCAAAAAGCTCTGAGATCCTCAGATGTAAGAGACTGCAGAAGTATACAGATGAAGTGTTGGATAGAGGTACTGCTCAAGAGTCATATGGAAAGAGAATTTTCCTCCAAGGTTTTTCCGAAAGCCACTTCATTAAAACAATTTCCCATTTTTCTTTCTGTTGGCGATTCTCCAGTAGTTGAACAAACAGTGACAGTATGCAACATTCTCAGCATAGTACAATTAGTATGACACAGCGGAATAAAAGTAGATCATTTCACAGTAGCTAGACAAAGCTTTTAAGTGTTCTTGGCGTGATGTAACAGTTAACAATTAGTTGTGGCAGTTCTGGAGAAGTTTTCAGAATAGAATCGTGTGAATTCATAAATTTCACCTGAGTTCTTGGATGAACATTAGATTCATTTAGAGTTGAAGGACCTGATTCAGTAATCTAATGAGCAAGGAAAAGCATTTGTGCAGTGAAAATTACTAAATAAGCTACATGAATCCCAATCAAGTTACTCTTATGTTGCACTGCTGTGATTTCACTTGACTGAATAGTAAAATGCATTCTCCAGCGTTCGTTGACCTCCTGCTTTCCATGCCTGTTACATCTTTTCATATGCCTGATTGCTAAAGAACTGCACTCAAAGTACCTTCAAAATGTATAGAAGAGCTTGCTTGCATCCCTTTTATCTGTGTTCACTTTCCCTTTAGATATAGCCTTGCTCATTAAATGTAATGCCTTGAGAATAATGTTTTGTAAACAATTTGGAAACAAATCGCGTTAAATCCTTGGAACTGTTGTTAAGTATTTCTGCTGTGTCTAACTGGGAAAGTGAGAAAAGGTTACTTCAGTAATTACACAGTGATTTCCTTTCCATAATTAGTTCACTTAGCTGATTTCACCTTCCTCTTAACAAAGACTTTCATCGGCTGAGTCTCATATGTGAAGGATTTTCTTTTCAGTAGGAGCTGAGAAAATCTGGACAGTGTCCACAGCACGGAGCCATCACTGCTGGCTTTCCTTTGGTGGTAGCAGCCTTGCTTCTCTGCGGTTCCATGCTCGGGCCTTGGAAAGTGTGGGACGTTTTCAGGATCCCTCAGAATGCCTTTTGCTGGCATGATCTAACCCAATTTAGGCATCTAAAAGGCAGATATTTGTGTCTGAGTTAATCACACAGGAGGAGAACTAGACGTATTTACATAATGATTCGTTTAACCTAGTTCTCTCTGAATAGGAAGTGAATGTAATTGCCCAGGTCAGACAAAGATATTTAAAAAAATAAACATCAAAGACTAGGTCAGGGGAATTCAAGATCTGCCCCCCCCTTTTTTTTTAACCCTCTGAAACCACACAATATTTGTGCCACCCCAGGTTTGCTATAAAAGTTAGCTGAGAGATAATCTTCACTACCCACTGTTGGCGAAAGGGTGAGAAGGGACTACACAGTGCCATTTAGAACAAAGAACGGAACTGGAAATAGCCTTTTTCAAAAGGAGGGGTGCTTGAGGTAGTAACTTTGGTGATAGCAGGTGATAACCGTGCTTGAATATTCCAACGTATTACTCTGTTCTCTTTATTCAGACTTTTTATTAGGCTGAAAGCATGCAGAAAGGCCTTTGGAGTGACAGTTGCGCGATGCTAGGTGCAGCATGCTGCAGGGAGAGTACGCTGAAAGAGATGAAAATGTGCTTTTGTTGACGCATAGCTGTGTCTATGTGTATTTTCAAGATCATTTCCAAATTATCCTAGTCTGGAAGGAACTTTTAGACAGATTTTGGTTCTGCTCTTAACTTCGTAGTGGAATATCATAAATACCACTTGTGAAAATACTGCTATTTTTGTTCCTAAATTCCCTCCTGGCCCGTAAAAAAATTGCTTTATTTATTTTTAATGCCTGCTGCAGCACAATGAAATTCACAACTGTAAGTACAGAAAATAAATGTGTTTAATTTACCTTGAACATTCAGGAACCATTCAATGTGGATGTATTAAATGAGGAACAAATCTTAATACTGTGGCCATTTGAAGAAGTGTTTCTGGAACAATACACTAAAAAAAATGCAAATAGAGTACAGATTCTTGCATACTGATACTGCATACCAGATCTATTTCAGCATTAAAAACTTTAAATGTAGTCTACCTTCTTTTTTTCCTATCAAAACTGTGTTACTTCTGCTGAAAATAATGAAATTCAATTCCTAGGGCACAAACAGAATGCAGAATGTTCCTTAAGTAAAACACAGCTCCGAGCATTATGTGCGCTTTTCACTTCAGGTTTAAAAATTTAAATCTTTTTATATTCAGAATAATGGATCTGAGGCTAATGCTATAACCATGAGACATAAACACCAAAGACTGCGTCCTCAAATGTCTTCAGTTTATATTTGACACAAAACAATGTGTTGGCAAAAATACTCTTAAGAATTGCTGTGAGCATATGGGAGGGAAAAAGGTCTCTGCATAGATGACGCGTCTTACTCCACTTGATATTATTATTGGCCCTTTTTTAGGGCACTGTACTTAATTGGCCGACATTCCAGAATACATGCCAATTTGTACAGCCTGATGCTACCTTCTCGTAAGCTCTAATACTTTTAATCAAATTCAGCAGATGGGCAGCAAACCAGAGTTCACTCTTCATCATGCACAAGAACAACTGTAGCAAGTCAACGTAGAGCTCTTTCCGTAGATGAGGGGTGCAACTATCATCCCGTGTTCCATGTTCCTGGAGACGGGCGGAGGAGAGTGCAGTTCGTTGGGCTGCTCTCCTCTGCTTATGCAGGTGTGAAGAACAGCTTTCAACAGACCACTGAAGTATTTTTCCCTCTGAAACAAAGAGCTGAACTGCAGACAGGTTACACTTCCCAAGTGATCCATGCAGATTAGTAGTAGAGCAGGGGAGTGATGTAATAACTTGGTGCCGTGATGTCATAAATCAGCTTTTGCTGATTTTTTTTCATTTCAAATTTTAAACATTTGCCAAATAAAAGCAAGTATTTAAAATTCTTCTCTTGAAATGGTTAACATCATAACAGTGTAAGTGTGCAGCCACACTTTTCCTATTTCCTAAGCTGCTATTATTCTAAAAGTCAAATAAATGTTTATTTCCATTTTATGCCTTTCAAAGCAAGTTCAGTACTGTGCTGGGGTTCAGGGTAGTGTGAGAGTTTGAACTTTATTATTTTCAATCTTGATAGGAAGTCCCTAAATGAGAAACTCCCAGGCTTTGAAGTCTCTGTTCAGCTAAACCCCATGAAGTTTTCTACTTGCACATGCTTTAATGTCAGCTTTCTGGGTTGAATCTTCTGTGATAACTGTGTCAGATTGAGAACAAAGCCATGACTGTGTTCATGTTGGTCACATGTTTGTAAATGATGAGCTGCTGGTGCCAGCGATGGCTTTGTTTCATGTTGATGAGTCCACGCTGTTGCGCTGTGCAGCTTGTCCTGAATTTACTCCACTCTTTCAGGGCAACACAGTTGTAACGGAGAGACTTCTGCTGACCCCGCACCTCAGGGTTGGGAGCTGCTTTTGGCTTGCTTTGCAGAGAGCTCAGCAGGAAAATGCAACTTTTGCTCTTTAAGCCCAAGCATGCTAAGTGTTTGGGTTTTGTCCTGCTCTGCGTGGCGTCTCCATTCGCCTTGCCTGGCTATTTCAGGAGTATTCCCTCACGAAGTTTGGGAGGTCTGGGTGCTGTGTGACACTGCCACATTCTTTCACCACAGTCTGCAGCTTCACTACTGCTCTGCTCTTCTCATTGGCTTCCCTTCTCTGTGTTTTTGTTTGCAAATTTCAGTTAATGCCAAATGACATATGACTAGTGGTGTTAGCAGTAAGAAATGCTTCTGCTTTACCAATGGTCCTTGCTCACTGGCTTACTTTATGATGTGTGGTTATTGAGGTTTAAAAGGTATTTGAAAAAAGATGATTGGAATTTTTTCAGTGCGACCTGCTAAAACAGCACTTTTCTGTGTGTATACATGAGGCTGCTGGTATTTGTACATAAGGTACCATTTTGTATGTACGTAATACTTTTTTTAGTTTTAGATATAGGGTGAACGGAGATCTACATGGTAAAATTCTTCTAGTGTGGCAAAACTTCTCTAATTTTCATGTGGGAGTTTCTAGCTGTTTCTGGAGTACTTTGGAATCATATTGAAAATGCAATAATGCAGTGCTACAATTTGTAAGTAGATAAGCATACTTACAAGAAATTCAGTATCCTTAAAAATAGTGTTTTATTAGAAACACTTTGTCAGTAAATTAATCAGCATTTTAAAGAAAAAATTAAGAAGAATTAGATATTAAACACTGAGTCTTTTCAGAGCCCTTAAACTCTGTTTGCTTTTTATCTGTTCTTTTTGTGATTTTATTAGCATGTAAATTCTACTTGTTTGTCTTAGTGCATTGATGAGCCAGAGTTTCAGGCCAATGAAGAACCACTTTTTAAATAAATTTAGATAAGTCAGAGAACTTAATTAAAGTTCTGGGAGATTTGATTTTTTAATTACATAGAGTAGTGCTTTGCTATGAAAAGAATAAACTTAAAATGTTTTTATAATAGTCTTATGTATTTAATTTTTTTTTCTTACTGTGCTTTTTGGAATTTTCTCTTTTTGTGGAAAAAAATGGGTCAAATAGCAATGATTAAAGGTTTGTTTGACTAAGAATGTCAGCATTAGAGTGTGCTATCTGGTAAAGCTGTTCAAGAGCAGGATTTTTAAAAAAAAACTAATGGCCAATACTGTAAGAAGTTGCTTATAACAGAGTAATACATCAACGCTTTCTTGTGCTGAATGAACAAAAGGCACCTACCTAACCAAGGTAAATATCAGATGCCTCAGATTAAATATTATGTACAAATGTACATAATAAACACATGGAAGAAACCCTGTACAAGTGTGTTTGCATTTTTGTTTACTAACAGAAGCTAAAGCCCTGTGCTAACATAAATAGAACATCTATATTTTGTTCTGTTCAATGTGAGCTGCTATCATCTCGTTTTTGCTCATATTATAAAGAAGTTGTTAATGGTAGAATAACATTCTCTCTGAGATGTGTTGCCTCTGCTCAAATAAATTATTATATAGCTGTCCTAATCTTCACAATTCAATTTGTGATCTGAAGTCATAATGTCATTCCTTTATGTTCAGTAAGGCAGTTCGGTTTTATTTAGAATTAATTGCTGTCTAAAACCAGCCTAGTATAATTTTAAATTATGACTTTATTAGATATAAAGTCATAATCAATTGAAAAATAAATGACTTTTGAAAACAAAATAATTTTTTTTAACCCTGTCTGCTTTTGGTATGTGCCTCAGGACTTGGTGAGGGATATGAGAAGGATATAGACTTTCCCGAGCTGCATTCAATTTTATTTTAGTAGCGTGCACAGGAATGGAAAAATCATTTACGTGTCTTATCTCCTCTGGAAGTAAATGCTAAAATTAGGTAACTAACCATTTAACTAATGCAAGTCCCACCTCAGCACCACTCAGAGGTGGGAGGAACGTACTCCATTGCTATTTTTTAAGTACAGCAGGTGCTGCAGAGGTTGTGTATTCAATCACTGTAAACATTTTAATAATTAATCAGTTGTGAAAATTAGTGCTTTTTCAGATATTACTGATTGAATGCATTTGCAGTATTAGAATATGCAACAAATGGAGTATGATTTTTTTTAGTGGTATAAGGGTTTTGTGTAATGAACTTTCTCCCCAGCAAATAGATTGTGGAACCAGATTCTTTGCTACCCTACATTTTCCCACTCACATGGTGGCGTGAAAAATAGCAGACTCAGTGAATTTAAGGAAACCATTAATTAAGGGGAGCCTCAGAATGAACTTGAGAAAGTTCAGTTCCCTAGTGGGGATAAAAAGTAGCATCTTCTCTGCAGGGATGGTCATCCCTGGTATATAATCGCTTACTAAGACAGGAGATACGGATGTGCTGCTCCCCAGGTGTTCTTGGTTGCCCTCTGGCACTTTGAAATAGGGTGAATATACTCTCCAATTTGCTGATGCAGGAAGGTAATTGATCCAGGCTCTGATGATGGAAGGCGGCACAGGGTTTATGGGGGCAGGGCTGCCGCATGACTGAGGATGAGGTTAGCAGTTGTGTTTATGTGCAAAAGGAACCGAGGGCCACGGAGGGAATGCTGTACTCCAGGGAAGAGGGGGAGTTGCCTTTCTTTGCTTGCTCACCTGGGAAGCTTTTGAATCAAATGGAGATCAGAACAGGTAGAGAATTAAGTGCTGTAACAGAAACTGGAGGTTTACACCAGTGGCAGCAGCTATGTGTTTTATTGAGCTCTCTTGCTAGACACAGGATACTTCCCTGTGTTTATTGCTTGCTGTTCGTCACTGGAGAGTTAGGGTACTGAGGCTAGAATATCTTGTTTTGAATCTTCTTTGGAGAAAGAGCAAATCCTTGAAGAAATTGTCATACTGTACAGTCTATTACGTAGACTACGATTCCCAAGATACTGCTTGTTCCATAGGCTCTCAGTATTTTAAAATGTCAGCTAGGTGTAACAGATGCCATCATGCTTGCAAAGCATCTGAAACTGTATCTGGAAACCTACCTCAACAGCCTTTCTGGGGATGTTGACCCCATTGCTGGTTTTGTTATCTTTTTTTCTGTTTTTCTGTTTCTCATCGTGTAGAGAGGAAAGAGTTCATTGTGCAGATCCAGCAAGGTCTTCATCATCTCTCCCCTCATTTTACTGCTTGGGATGTGTGGACTTTGGAGGGAGCTATGTTTCCCCAGATTTTAGAGATGAACAACAGAGTCTGCCCGAATGGAAGAGTTCAGAGGGAATCAACTTTATCTACCATTTACAGTTTGGCATCTGGTTTTGGCACTGGCTCTTGGTGGATATTAGTTTCTTTGCAGAGCTTAGACTACTGTTGTCCTGGCTATGCCTTCCACAGTCTGTCTTTCCAGCTCGTCCTGATGTCCTTCAGGCCACTGCAAGCCATGCCAGGACCATGCTCCATTGCTGGTGCTCTTGTGTGCTGCACCCTCTGGTTTTGTTATCTGCCAGTCCATGCTTGCTTTGCAGTCCCCTATCTTTCTTGGTCAGCTTTGGCCAGGAATGTAACTGGGTTTGTCATGGGATTTGTCACAAAAGCTTCTTTATCTAGGATGAGTTGATTGCTTAAGGTCGTGTCCCCACAGCTGAAGCAGGACCCTAGGTGTCTAGCACCCTACATCTGAACTATGTTTCTCCTTTATGTATGTTTGGATCGATTCTTTATATTCTGTGTCATGCACCACCTGCCAGTTGGTGTCTTGGGTACTGTACTTTTTCAGCTGGTAATTACTTTTTCCGTAAAGTAAGTATGTAGATGTAAGCAACTGTTTTCAGCTGAGGATGTCTATCTTTAAGTGGTACGTTCGGACAGTAATGCCAATGTCTTTTATAGAATTTGTAGTCTTTCACTGCCCTGAAGACATCCTGTTTACTAGTCAAGTATGTAATATCTATCAGTTAAGCTTGTTACGGCAGTTTAGTAGCTTCCTTTTCAAGCCTACATAGCACTGCTTGACCTGTGGCCAGCTTCCCTTACCACCTTTCCTTTCTCCTCTGCCCATGAAGCATCAACATTTGGGATGCTGGTAGAAGCCCTGTCTCGGAGCAGGGGCGGGGATTGCACTTGAAGCCATGTAATACATGTGGGGGATTTTGGCAGTTCTGGTTCAGCTGCAGTTTGTGAGGAATCTTACTGTTGTTACCTTTTCTCTCCCTTGTGTTACTGTTAGTCCTGTGCCAGATATTGTCTGGACCACTAGGAGTAGTGTTGCTATTCACAAGCATTTTCAGACGTGGTGGGTTAACCTTGGCTGAGCACCAGGTACCCACCAAGTCACTCTTCCCACACACACCTCCCTCAACACGACAAGGGGAGAAAGAATGAGATAGAAATAACCTGTGGGTTTCAATAAAGGCAGTTTAATAAAACAAAACAGGAAAAAAGCAAGACTGTGGGTGCGAAGCAAGCAAAAAATAAGATTTAATTCCTACTTCCCATAAGCAGGCAATGTCAGGCCTTTCCTGGGAAGCAGGGCTCCGATATGCGTAGCAGTTGCTTGGGGGACAAATGTCTTCTCCCATGGATGCCCCTCCCCGTTTCCTCCAGCTTTTATTACTGAGCTGATGTCATATGGTATGGAANCCCGTTTCCTCCAGCTTTTATTACTGAGCTGATGTCATATGGTATGGAATATCTCTTTGGAGAATTTGGGTCAGCTGTCCTGACTGTTTCCCCTCCCAAGATCTTGCCCACCCCATCCCACTGGGGCAGGGGGGAAATGTTGGAAAGAGTCTTAATGTTGTGCAAACGATGCTCAGCAGCAGCCACAACACTGGTGTCTTATCAGCAACCTCATAGCACTGTAAGAGCTGCTATGGGGAACACTAACTCCATCCCGGCCAAACTCAATACATCAGATTTCATAATTTTCTTAGCATATCATTAAATATGTCAAATCATATATTGCCTTTTTTTCCTGAAATTAGAGGAACAACCTTGCAAAATTTTATTGTACCTGTTGTAGCTGATAGACTTTAACTGTATAAGGCTGTGTATTCACTTGGACTATTTCTTCAGTGTCCCAAACTCCTTTATGTTCTTCAGTATAGTTGTAAGAAATTTGCTGCCCTAAATCTCCAAGATCTGTCTTCCCATATCTAATAGTGGTTATTCCTATAGCTGATATTGGTGATTTCTAGAATTGAAAAGTTTGTTTGCTAGAACTGTAAAATTCAAAATAATGACTAATTTCTTCCTGGAAAATAATAATATCATAGAGAGTATAAATATTTATAGATCATTGATTACAATCAAGTAAAATTATGGAAGTTGGCTGAGTATAATTTTGACTTAAAATACTGTTTCATAATGTTAATATTTAGCTAAAATAGACATCAGGAAAGTTAATGACCAGAAATGACTCTAAGAAGGAGAATTTTTTAGTTCTAAGTGGAAACACTACTCAGCAAGTTCTCTACTTGAACAGGCAAAAATTATTTCTGTTCCAGAAACACACTGAGAGAATAATGGCAGCCTTTGTAATGTGAGAGGCAATTTTCTTTATTCTGTTATAAATCTGCCCTGCCATCAAAAGAGAAGATCTGGCATCCTCCTTCCTCTGAGCTGGGT
Source organism: Todus mexicanus (assembly GCA_013389965.1). Taxonomy (NCBI): domain Eukaryota; kingdom Metazoa; phylum Chordata; class Aves; order Coraciiformes; family Todidae; genus Todus; species Todus mexicanus. The sequence goes on along the minus strand of WEIS01014130.1, from coordinate 5,142 downwards.
CTTCTTGTCCTCTGGCTCATGTTAGTATTCATGTTTGGAAGCCCTCACAATGGTCTGGACCATTTGAACTGATGCGGTAAAAATGAAAAATGGATCAGAAAAATCCCAAGATGTTGGTGACAAGCAGTGGCTCTACACGTTTAATTAAGCTGGTCTTAGTGATCTAAAGGTGTATGTCAAGTTTAACTACTGATCTGTGTTTTTTCTGTACTCTCTAGTGAGGAGGTGGCTCTCCCAAAGTGGAGCCGTTACTTCAAATGCTCAACAGTGCAGATGACTAACTTGGATGACTAATCTGACATCTGGCTTTTTTTGGCAGCCACATTTAGATGAGAGCCGTGTTGTGTCTCACTCTTTCAGTCCTCATCTTTGCATAGTTTTAGTAGTTTCTTGAGGAATTCTAATTTTGACTTTATAAACCTATAACTCATTCGTTCTACTTACTAAGCTATTGTTCTCTGAGCTATTGTAAAAACTGTTTCCTTGCACTCAATACAACTGTATCCTAGCTGAGCAAATTAAAATTCGTATTTTGATTAGTGGGTAGCTAGTTATAAGTATTGGATATTTATACATCAGATTTTGATAAAAAAATAATGAACTAATGTGGAGTTTGCATTCTGCTGTTTCAGTCCAGAAGTATGCAATCAGATTGATTTATGAACTGGAAAAAAAAGAAGATTAATAATTCATGCGTAGGAGCTATTAATGGATTCCTGCTCCCAAATCTTTAAGTTAGTCACCATTTGTCAGTGTTGCATATATTGTTTAGTGTAGAGGACATTATTATTTTATAGTTAAATAAGAGCATATTTTTCCAAGACTTTTTAATATGTAATAGCAGATCTAAAAATTGGTGTAGGAGAATGAGGAAGATGCAGGTACACAGAAAACAATTATTTGATTATTTGAAATCCTACCTGGTATATTGTTAAAGTTTTACTATCTCTAAAATAATACTCTCAAATACTGTGATTTTGACCATAAATTATTAGTGCATTTTGTACTTATTATTATTCAGAACTTCTAAAAAACAATTTAAAATGGGTGATTGCATTTTGCAGCTATTTCTGTGGAATAATAAATACTAATTTAGCAGTAACGAGGTGATATATAACAGGCAGAATAATATGTTTCAGTTTTGATATCAGTCCTCAAAACTTTAAAGGCTTAACACAGTGTTAGGAATTAACAGAGAGCCTGCACACAAGGTGCTTTACTATGTGTTTATCTGCGAATCCAGGTAATAAACTGCTTAATCATAGTGTTACTTTATTTCTTATTCTTTTAAAGTTCCTTAAGAAATAGTAAAAAAAAAGATCCCAATGAGAGCTTTGCCTAAAATAGGACTTGGGCTAACCTCAGGTATCGGAGTCCAAAGCCCCAGAAAACCTCTGGCAATGACCAGTTCTATTGGAGTTTTCTAATACAGTGGGTGTTTTCTCTGTTTAACTCATAATTCCCGGGGTTCCTACACCAATTTTGTTTCATCTTCAGGTGTTCCCATTCTTAGCAGCTAGATACGTACTTAATGTGTGAATCACAGCCTGAAGGTACCTCTTTCTACTGTTTATGTAATGTGTCTACACAGAGCGGTTGCTCTTGTAACATGGACCTGTCTGTGTAGTGCTATAATTAGCTGGGATGAATCTTGGTTTAAGTATCCTTAGAAGAGTTTTCTACATATGTTCAGAGAATGAATGTCTCATACATCCATATAAGAGCAGCCCTGTGGCAAAATGCAGTATGGTCTCAGATGTTGTTTCTTTTTATGCGACAGTCATTTTCTGTAGAGCACTTACCCAAGAACTGGAAGACCTGACTTTCAGCCCAATGGAGTTGAGGTTTTTTTGCCTCTCAGAGGAGTTCCCTATGTGCTGTAGTGTAAGCTAAGTTGTGGGAGTGTAGACATGGCAGAGTAATTGACTTTTGAGCATTTAATCCTGGTTTTCTTTCTTATCTCTTTCTAAGAGTCACAGTCTAATTGAATAGAAATAGCCCTTGTTCTCAGCCAGGAGTCAAGAAGTCAATCAGTAATTCATGCTTTGAGACAGGCATGAAAGGTATAGATGGTTGGAATCAGAAGGATTATTTACATGACCTCTGTTCCACTGTGTCTTGTGAATGAACTGGGATGACATTTTAGGATCTCTTTTAGATGATGAAATGCAGTTCTGCTGACTTGGAAAGGCCAAAGGGCCTTTGTGTGTGCTCGAGGTGCCTTTGTGTTGCTTTACCAGTAACTGAAAACAGGTCTTCCCACCCCACTGCGTCTGGTCTTTCTGTAACTGTGAAGTTGGTCGTCCTATAGCTTTCAGCCATATGCAGCTGGTGGGATGGTTCAGAAGTCTCTCCTGTGCTGCATCTGTCATGGCTAACACCAAAACTGCTGCAGGCAGAAGCAAGCCAGCAGTGTTCCATGTCATCCTAGAAACGTGATGTACATCCAGCACAGCACACCCAAAATGTAAATCTTCTAAATGGAAAACAGTTTTCATCTTCTCACTGTTCTGAGCCTTGTAGATTTCAGTTTTTTATGTAGTTGCAGGAAGGTTTATTAGCTCTCTGTCATGGGCTAGGCTAGGGTTAATTTTCACAAGAAGCTGGGAAGGGATCACCGCCAGAACAGCAACTGAATGAGCCAGTGGGATATTCGAGACCATACTGATGCTCAGTATATAAGGGAGAGCTGGCTGGGGGAAGCATGGGCAGCTCCGAAAGGCAGCTAGGTGGGGTGGCCAGTTCTGGCTGATGAGCAATTGCATTGTACATCACTCATTTTCTGTATATATTTCATTAGTATTATTGTTATTAGTGTTGTTTCTTCTCTCTTTGTGTTGTTCTGTTAAACTCTTCTTATCTCAACCCATGGGGTATTCATCATTTTCTCCTGATTCTCCTTCCCATCCCAGCCTGCAGGAGGAGTGAGCAAGTGACTGCCTGATGCTCAGTTGCCAGCTGGGCCTAAAGTATGACACTGTCTATTGATGCTTGGACAATTACATGTGAATAATACAAAAAGTTGAACATTTGGTAGCTATCAAAGCACTTGGTTCCATACCTCTTCAGACTATTTAAGCCAGACAGAGATGATATAATACTATGAAAATAACAAAAAGCAATAGAAAAGTTAGTGCTTTTACCTCTTGCTTCTCCTAACTGTAATAGAAGGAATTATCACTGGAAACTGCAAACCATCAAACTGAAAATGATGGTTAAAAATCATCGCCTTTGAAACACTGCACGATAAACTGGCAGAAATAAGTGACATAAATACCACCGGGGAAACAATAACGAGGGACAAATAATGGCTAGTAATGCTGTTTGACATTTGTTATGTTGAGGCTGAACACAATGGAGGATGAAATTGTTGAAGAACTCTGACATCATTTAGTTGGATTGAAAAGTGCTTCCTGGGAATGCACTGGTGTACAGGTGTCCACTTAAGGGATTTTAAGGACTTTGTCTACCTTTCATCATAACACAGCATTGGAAATTAGTGAGCTTGGACCACAGTTCCATCACATACAGTTATCATTTTGAGGGTGACAGAGCAGGGGAATAGTCTGGAGAAATAAACTCCAAAACCGTACAGAAACAGACATGTACCATATGACAGCAGGATGCCTCGAGGTAGAGAATGTGTCCTCGGGAACCACAGGGAAGCATTGTGCCCTCACTCTCTGTCAGAGGAACATTTTGCGGGACAGTTAACAGCAGTTTCCAGATGAATTGCCTCCATCATTTTCTAATACCCATAGCAGCACCAAGAATTGTGTGCCCTGGGGAAAGGACATTAAATACAACTGAGTTACGTGGTTTACCACCTGTACCTGGCTGATGAGAGAGGCTGGCAATCTCCAAAATCATTTGATACACCTTGTTTCCAAGACTGTAAGCAGATCTGAATCTTGATTTAATACATTGAAGAAGTTGGGCTATGCAGCTTTTCTAAATCCTTTGCTGTAGGTAGTAAGACTTCACTGAAATTTTTTTGGGGACTGCTGTGTCCGCACAATCCATAAATGTTGTTTTCAGTTTTGCCCTTGAAAAGTGTCCTGTGCAATGCTGGCAATGTGGTTTTTTCTCCTGTCAGATACTTAAATGACTTCAGCAGTTTTAGACATCTAAACCCCTATTCTTTCTAGTGAGGTTGTCACAGGAGTGTCCTGCTTTAAGATTCCGTTCTCAGAAGGGAAGGGGCACACACTGGCTTAAATTTGCAGCTGCAGCAGTGGATTTGTAATGCCTGTTTGATGAAGAGGATTTAGCAAACCCAGTCACTGTAGTCTACAGAGAAAAAAGTACAATTAGGTGGTCTTCCTGCCTCATTTAGTAGAGTAAAAATGACACACACCAGCTGATTTTGACTGGGATAGAGTTAATTTTGTTTCATAGCAGTTAGTATGGGGCTGTGTTTTGGATTTGTGCTGGAAACGGTGTTGATAACACAGGGATGTTTTAATTATTTCTAAGCAGTGCTTACAGTTGAGGCCTTTCCTGCTTGTCATCCCACCCCACCAGCGAGGAGGCTGAGGGTGAGCAAGAAGTTGGGAGGGGGAACAGCTGGGACAGCTGACCCCAACCGACCAAAGGTTTATCCCAGGTTATATAACGTCATGCTCCTCATATAAAGCTGGGGAAAGAAGGAGGAAGCGGGGAGATGTTTGAAGTGATGCCATTTGTCTTCCCATGTTACTGTTACATGTGATAGAGCCCTGCTGTCCTGGAGATGGCTGAACACCTGCCTGCCCATGGGGAGTGGTAAATGGATTCCTTATTTTGTGTTCCCTGCGTGCATGGCTTTTGCTTTACTTGCTAAACTGTCTTGATCTCAACCAATGAATTTTCTTACTTTTACCCTTCTAATTCTTTCTTCCATCTCACTGCGGAGGGAGTGAGTGAGCAGCTGGTTGGGGTTTTGTTGCTGGCTGGGGTTAACCCACAACAACATGGAATTTCTGAAATACGGACAAATGACCAAAAGATGTAAACTGTTTAAATAGAACAAGTTACTTCTGGAAGGAGAACTTCCAGCACATTAACTACATATTGAAAACCTCTGTGTGGCATATCTCCAAATGCTGAAGTCTCCATTTTCATGAGCAGTTAGTAGCAGTTAGGTTAGGAACTGAGTGGCTG
>WEIS01014104.1:0-17265 GCA_013389965.1 Todus mexicanus | reverse complement strand
CCCACCGTGCTGGGATTCTGAGTGTGCAGCTCCTTGGATGGTGTATGTCTGCTTGAGTGGCTTCTCCCTTGACCCCAGTACAAACATTTATGAAAGGCCGATCAGAAGCTTTGCCAGCCAGGAAGATTTTGGCCAGTCTCTCCAGGAAGCAAAGTGGGTGACAGAGGTCGTGTCTGTTTTCAAAACTGTCCTTCTGATCACCGTGGGGTTTTTCTTTTCTGTTTGTTTTGTGGTTTGTTGTGTTTGGGGTTTTTTTGTGTTATTGGTTGCTTGTGTTTAAATTAAACTTGAAGATCCTGGAGTTCAACTGTGATGTAGAAAGCAACCACCTGAACCTGCCAGGTCAGTGATATGTGAGAGAAGATCATCTAGGACACAGCTGTGGTTGCAGTTGGCCTTCCGAGAACCTCCACTGCTGGCTGCAGGGACACCAAGAAAGCTTTAGTCCATTCATTCATTTTGCTTCTGTAAAAAATGAAACTTTCCATGTCTACTCAGTGTAAAATGCAGATGCGCATATCCCACCCCAGAAGGCAACAGTCATGGTTTTCAAAATTGCTCTTTTTATTCTTATTTTTATTTGTATTTTTCTTCTTTTTCTTTTCCTTTTCCTTTTTCCTTTCCTTTTCCTTTTTTGTTTTCCTTTTTCTTTTCCCTTTTTCTTTTCCCTTCTCTTTTTCTCTTTCTCTTACTTTTTCTTTCCCTTTTACCTTTTCTTTTTCTTCTTCTTTTCTTTTTCTCTTTCTTTTTCTCTTTTTCTTTTCCTTTTTCTTTTCCTTTTTCTTTTTCTCTTTTCCTTTTTCTTTTCCTTTTTCTTCCTTTTTCTTTTCCTTTTTATTTTTCTTTTCCTTTTTTCGTTTCCTTTTTCTTTTCCTTTTTCTTTTTCCTTCTCTTTTTCTCTTTCTTTTTCTCCTTCTTTTTCTTCTTCTTTTCCTTCTTTTCCCTTTTTCCTTTTCTTTTTCTTTTCCTTTCCCTTTTCCTTCTTTTTAATTTGCTTCACACTCTGAACTCATCTTTCGCAGGATGGGTATTTCAGTGCCAAAACTCAGTAGCTGAAATTTCCAAGGTTAGGTGGTAAAACCTGAGAGTGAAATGAGAAAAAGACTTTTTTCTGCCTGTGGAAAAGCTTCAAGGAACTCCATAGATAACCTCTCTACTCTGAATTTATTCTGGGGGCTCTGGGGCTGGTTTTTAACAGGACGATCCCAACTGAGAGTGGAAAAACTCAAGGAGAGTGGAAAAACTCATTGCATGCATGGGAAGATCAGGATGCTCCGGTTTTCCAGGTACGTGGCTGGGTCACGTCCGTACATCAAAACCCCAGTTGCACGGTGAGAACAAGAGCTTTGGGCCGTCCCTCGTTACGTCTAGAAACTTGTCACACCTCAGGTAATAGCCCTGCTGAAACCTCCGCAACTGCGGCCGAGGAGGGCAAGGAGAGCAGGAGGAGTCCCCGGAGGAGAGCCCCGTGTCAAGCAGAGGAGCTGCGGAGCAAGAAAATATCCTGGCTGAAACCATCCCAGCCCGACGGGTGTGTTCAGCAGGGCAGAGAAACAAACAGGGCGATATCTGGGAACACGATCGTGTTCCTCACCGGGCGAGCAGAAGGGTATTTTCCCAGGAGGGTTAGCCAAAATATTCAAGGCTGCTTGTTTTGGAAAAGCAGGGCATGGTATTGTTGGGTTGCGGTTGAGCTGGTGGTGGGGCAGAAGGAGGGACAAGCATCGTTCCACCTCAAGAACATCCCTGAATGCTGCAGCTGGGCCAGGGCTTCTCTTACCCCATCCCCACCACTTGTAGGGTATGGTGAGACCACACCTGGAATACTGTGAATATTGTGTTTAGTTCTGGGCCCCTCAGTTGCACAAGGACCCAGAACTGCTGGAGAGAGTCCAGCACAGAGCCCCAGAGATGCTGAAGGGAGTGGAACACCTCCGTGCTGGGAAAAGGCTGAGGGAGCTGGGGCTCTGGAGCTTGGAGAGAAGAGACTGAGGGGGGACCTCAGTCATGGTTAGAAATCCAGAAACGGCGAGTGTCAGGAGGATGGAGCCAGGCTCTTCTCGATAGCACCAGTGACAGGACAAGGGGTAACGGGTGTGAGCTGGAACACAGGAGGTGCCACTGGAATCTGAGGAGGAACTTGTTTGCAGTGAGGGTGCCAGAGCCTGGCCCAGGCTGCCCAGGGGGGTTGTGGAGTCTCCTTCTCTGGAGATGTTTCAAACCCACCTTGACGAGTTGCTGTGGGGCTTGGTCTGGGTGATCCTGCTCCGGCAATGGGGGGATTGGACTAGATGATCTTTCGAGGTCCCTTCCAATCCCGAACAATCTGTGAATCTGAGAGCAGCTCATGTGCTGGGATCAATCCCATCTACCAGCACAGCAGCCCCTCTGAGCTCAACTCGCCAACTACTCATGGCAAACAAGGGCTTGTAAACCTCACAGATCACAGCCTGGGAGGGGCACGAGTACCAAAAACCACCCACGCTGATCCAGGGAGCAATACCAGGGTGGAAAAGCCACCCTGGGTTTTTGCAGACACCCACACCCAATTCACTAAACCGTCGGGAAAAATGCAAGTGTGCCTTGAAAGGACTTCAGCAAAGGCTCCTGGTCCTCAAAATTGAGTCTGAGAGACATGCCCAAAGTCACAGGGGTGGGAGAGCGGCGGCTTTTGCTCCTCAGCCCGCATCAGCTGCAGTCGCTGCTCCCATCAGATTTGTTTTGCAACTCAACCACTGCTGCAGGAGCAGCAAACAGGATCTCGGAGGGGAAAAGAGGCCCATCAAGGTTTTCTTCCTCTGAAAGCAGAGCTCAGGGATGTGCCCTCCCATTTCTGGGCTGTAAACACGGCGCTTGGCATCAGGCCCTGGGTTTGCTCACAGCCTCTCTCTCCTGCCTCCCCACGTGGAGGAAAACCCACTTTTGTCCAAGTTGAAAGGGAGATGAGATGAAGAAAGTGCCAACAGAAACAAATCTGATGTGGGCTTAGCACCAGGAGGGCTCTTCCGCAGCCAAAAGCTCACTCCCTGGCCTTCAGGCATGGCTTTCACAGCAGGCGGCCTGAGTATCTCCTCTCCTCTCCTCTCCTCTCTCCTCTCATTTCTCCTTTCTCTTCTCCTCACACCAAGCACTGCCTCTGGTATCACCAAAACCAGGCTGGGACATCTCCAGTGCCCTCACAGCTGCCTGATCCTGATGGTGGGATGGGTCCTGCCCATCCCCTCCAACCTCCATCTCGTTGCCCTGGAGAAGGGTGGCCAGGAAGGGAAGGATTCAACAGGTCATCCTGAGCAAGCAACTCTTGCCCGTGCTGGAGTCAGGCATTCCTTCCTTTGGGTTTTTCCTGCCAGAGAGGTGGGGTCCTGGCCAGACCCACAAAGGGCTTTGATAACAAAGAAAGAGCCATGAACCTCCTTCTACACCAGTAAGTCAAGAGTAGGACGGGCTCAAACAAACATTTGCCCACTCCCAACACTCTACCCATACCAAGAAACACCTCCCAGACCATGCCCAGGAGACAGCCCAGGGCCAACAGACCATTTGGATGTGCTCACCCTATTTTGGTGACACCACAAGGGTGTTATACCACGTGGCCTCCCAGCTGGAGGGTGGACCTTGCCCTGTGCTCTTTATCTGCCTGGATGGAGCCTTTCCCTGGAGCATTTAACCTCAGGAGCTTGGTCTCACCCGTTTGCTTCTTCACGCTCCTGCCAACGCGCGTGGTGCCGCTCCTGCTGGTTTCCTTGGAAGCAGGACAGCGTCTAGGAGAAGCACTGGGTTTCTGCCACCAAGCCTTGGTGACGGTGGCTATTTTGGGAAACGAAATGTAGTCAGACCTAGAAGCTCACCAAGCTCTGCTTCCTCTGAATCCTTCGGCTCCACAGCACGCACCAAACCTTGGGGAGAGCATCTATCTCCTGATACCTCCACCCCAGCAAGCAAGGTCCACATGGCCAGGGAAAGCTTTGCACTGCTCTAACTGTGGGGAAAAGAGACACAGAGCAGCCTGGGGTGGTTTCTGTGCTGTGGGGAGGGGGTAAAGCACCACATTCCCTTCTCACCACTGCTGACATCGAGCTGGGAGCTGAGCAGACAAGCCAGTCTCGTGGCTTTTGCACGGCTGGACACATTCCCAAAGCTCCTCTTTGCTCTCCTTTCTGCTGTAGCATGGGCTGTGCTGGGCTCAGGACCTCTTCTCGCCTGGAGAGGAGGGCAGGCTGCCTGCTGAAGGGAGAAGCAGGTCAGCATGTAGCCCTTCTGCTGCCTTTCAAAGTTTTCTGAGGACACGGGGCTCTGCATCTCATCCTGGCATTGGGCTCATTCCAGGAATGAAGTCCTGGCCCTGGAGCTCCTCTGTTTGCACTGTCAGGAGGTTCAAAGTTGAACAAGGAGTCCTGGAGCCCATCAGAGCTACTGAGCAGCCTCAACTCATCACGAGACCTGGGTCCTGGAGCCCATCGGACTTACTGAGCAGTCTCAACCCATCATGAGACCTTTCACCCTGCTGACAGCAAATCTGGCCGAGGCCAAGAGACCAATGCACCAAGCAATGCCCACACCCTTGCCTTCACCTTGAGTGTATCCATCCATCCACTGTAAAATCTCCTGTGGGATGGGGAAGTGGAGGAGAAGTGTCTTTCTGTGCTGTTTGCATGGCCAGCTCCCAACAGAGCTCCTAACAAAAGCTCCTCGGCACCACAGTGAGTCAAGGAACAGCATTTCTGGAGGAGTGAGCAACGTGGGAGCAGCCCCGGCGTTGCCGTGACAGGTTTCTGCATCGTGTTATGGAAAGGATGAGTGTTCACGCCGGTTAGAGCAGAGCAGCGCTGCAGGGGCCTGGGAGAGGCAAGGTATCTGCAGTGGATGGGCAAGCTGACCCGTCCTGGTCCTGGTATAAGGACATCCCTGGATCAACCAGGTGAAACATCAACATGATACTTAGTGCCGAGATCCAAAGACCCCTCCAGGTCAGGGCGAAAAGCCCTGCCTTGTTATCTCCTTATCTCTTAATCACATGAGGTAGAGGTCCCAAATGACTCTCCAAAGTCAGATGTGGGGAAGTGGTGATAGAGTTTGATGTGTCCCCTGGACCACCTTCTCCCCAAGGACCTTCATGGACTTCTTCCTGCCTCTGTTTTCATATGATTGCTGAAGGCATCAGGCAGTGGGTTGAAGACAGGGTTAAAACTCACGAGTGAGGAGGGAAAAGGTGGAGTTGTCGTTATTTTTGTGTGTGGTGGGTTGCAGGTGCTAGTCTTGTTCTCCAGCTGTGACCGTTTATGAGGGGAATGAAGAAGAGAGTTAGCAGAGTTTAGTATTAGACATAGAAGATGGTCAAGGATTAATCTCAAAGAGGGGATGTGTAGGAAAATCGGAAAGAGGGGACAGAGTCACCCATAATGGCACCAAAAGGTGCGGCGCCATCCGATTTGATCCCCTCTTTACTCCCCAAGTCCTTGTAGAAGAAAAAAAGGTTCCCATCACGTTGCCCAGGCCCAGCCCAGTGATTTTTGGGGACTCCCAAGAGCACCTCAGTCATAGGAGAGGGAGGGACAGAGGCTCACACCCCACTTCCAAGGACCCCATGGCCACCAGCTCCAGGTTAACACCTTACAAGTCTCCGGGCTTCGGATGCAAACACTCCCTCTTCTAACGCAGCCACCCCAGGGAGCTGACATTAAACACACCAGAACTACCCTGAGCAGCCAAACCAAGGCACGTCCCCAGCGTGGGAGCGAGCAGACGCTGGAAGCCGGCCAGGTCTCGCCGTCAACGAGCAGATCTCCACATGGCTGGCACCAACAGCCTGGTCCCGCAGCCGTCCTTCGCTGGGCTGCTTCCAGACGAGCCATCTCATCCCTCGCACACCCACCAGTTTTCCCCTGGAAACTGCTCCAGGAAAACAGGCTTTCTGCAGGCAGACAATATTTTGTGGCCCGTCCGGCACCGCACAGAAGCACCAGCTCCCTCTCGTGGGCTTAGTCCGGCTCTCTGCGCTGGAAACCATCCAGGATTTCCCAGGAAAGTGGTTTTGTTGCTGTTGTTGTTATTCCCCCCGCCCCCTCATAATTCAGAATATTCATTAGTTCACCAGACGTGGAAGTTTGAGGGAAATGTGCCAACTTCCATCAAGTTCCCTTTCGTAGGTGGATTTTTTTTTTTTAATAGGTTTGCCACCCTTTTTTACTATTTTTTATGTTTCTTACAGAGGCTGGGATTAAAAACAACTAATTTAGGCATGTAAATGGTAGGTGTCTCTGACTCACTTGCCCTGCAGCTCTGGAAAGAGTTGAGGGTCTCCACTGAGCCCTTCAAGACCTTCAATGTCTGTCCTAGGAGGGGGGAGTCACCCTAGATGTGCCCAGCATTCTGCAACTTTGGGGAGCAGGCAGAAACTGAGGCATCCAGCACTTAGATAAGTCGGTGAAGGCCACGGCAGGAGACCCAAAGGCAAGGCTTGAAATCGAATATTTTTTATGAAGTCTTGAAAGTCAAGCGAGAAAAGTAGAACCAAAATTTAAAAAACCCACCAACAACGAACCTCTCTTGATTTGCACCGCAAACAAAAACGTGGCTTGATCCCAAACAGGGCCTGGGAAATGTTGTCGTAGCTTTGGGTTGGAAAACTGCTTTTCCCAAAGAGCTGCAATATCCCCCCTGAGCTGAATTTCCCACCGTATTCCCACCCAATCATCCTCTCATGAGTCCAGAGAGGTGTTGGTCCATCCTGAAGCACATCCTGGTACCTTCTGGGAATCGTCAGGTCACTTCTCCCCTCTCCCTTCTCCTTGGGTTGAGTGACCCAGCAGGTCTCACCAACATCCTGAGGGATGCTGGCAACCCCACAAGAAGAAACAGGCACCTCGCCCGCCACTCCGAGCCTCGGGAAGAATTAGGCAACACATCAGGTGCTGCTCTTCAAAAAGGTGGTTTGGTGTTTTCCTGCCTGGCACGATACTTATCTCGGTGGTGTGGGTGGCCCTGAGACAGATGGGGTGGCTGTTGGCCACAGGAAGGCTTGACTGCCCTCATCTGATGTCTTCTTCTCTGGGAACCCCTGCCTGGGGCACTGCTGCTCCCCTTTTTGGAAAGCTTGATGGCTCCATCCCTCTTCCAGCCTCCCTCCCGGTGCTCCTCCAGCTTTGCCTGTACACACAGCTTGGCATGGGGTTAAATTTATCGCCTGGGTTTGGCTGATGGAGGCTCTAAGCTGGGAGCTCTGGGAGCGGAAGGGAAGGGTGACAACCGCACGCGGCGAGTCCAACTGTCCTACAACCTAGACCCAAAGGATCTGCGTCACACCTCGCCTGACGTCCATCCAACGAGTCCTTTTGGTATTTAAACTGCTGGTTATTATCCGCAGCCGGGCATTTATGGTGCCACTGCTCATCGCTTGTTGTTTCTCCTCAGTGCTGCGTGTGCCTGCCAGGTCCTGCCTCTTCTAAGTTCCACACTTGGGCACTTCTTTCTCCGCGGACCTTTCTCTGTGCCTCACACCAGGGTCTGTTGGCCCCTCTGAAGTCCTTTCCTGGTTGGGTACCCCCTCCCCAAACACCAGCAATAACACTGTGCCGAGGCTCTGCAGCATCTTTCTCCCACACCTTGGACTATCTCCAGCTGAGGCGCCTCTTTTGCTCTGGGGGATGCCCCAAACCACTTGGGCGTTGCACCTGCCTTGTGCTGGGAACAGCAGAAGGGCTCCTTCATCTTCTCCCACCTCTCCCACCCCCACCATGGCTTTGAATGGGGTCAGAGAAGCTCAGCGCAGTCTGTAGCGAGGACAACTAGTTCCCTTTCATCCCAATGCACAACCCCTTTCTCTTTAGGGTCCTCCTTTCAAACCCAAGGGGTGAACGCTGCCTTGCACAACGACACAGCTACGGCCACAGGCTCGGGGTAATTTTCTGGACAGCCTCATCCGTGTCTCAATGACTGACATCACCCTGTGATCCTGAATGGTCCTAATTCCTGGTCAAAATTAGTGGTTAGGAATCGCACCTACCCTCTTCTTCCTCCCCCCGCATCTCGGATGTATTGGAGAGGAGTAATTTGCCACCAGGGTTGCTTTGCACCGCAGGAGGAGGGCAGATTTCAACGTCCTCAAGCTGCAGCATCCTTTAGGCAAAGGAAATAACCCTTTGCTTTTCAACCATGCCCAGGATGATTTATTTCCCTTTATATCAGCCATGGGGGTACAAGAATGCTTTTCTGGAGCAAAGGTAGACCAAGGCAAGCAAAAAGAAACCCAAACCAACAACCGGTTTTGCTTTAAAGCAGTGAAAAAAATAAGTACCCAACTGTTTTCCTGCAGGCTGTGGGGGACTGCCTTTGCTGCGGCAGAACGTGTAAATCCAGCACCATGAAATATTAATTACTAGAGTCTGTTCAACTGGTATTTCTCAGCGCTGAATAATTCCAGCAGGCAGGAGAAAAACCACACGAGCGCCTTGCTTTTTCCATGAGAAAATATTATGCGAGGAGTAAATGGGAGCTTTTTGAAGCATCTGGGAGGAGGGAGGGCAGGGGGCTTGGGTTGCTTCAGGGCAAAAAATGCAAAGTCCAAAACAAGGTAGGAAAGAGATGATGGTTTAATGAGGAGGGAAAGGGAAATGCATCACCCGGAGCGGCTCCTTCGACGCGGAGATCTGGCCCTCGCGGAGCGGCGCAACTGTGAGGAGGAATGGGTGGAGGAAAAGTAGAAGTCGATTAATAAAAGAGAGCGCTCATCTCTGAAGGCTCCCGTTATTGCAGCACTTCAGAAGGTGGCATCCATCCAGAGCAGCCACGGGCACCAGCCCAAGGCTCAGTGCAGCTCAAAGCCCCTTTTTGTCTCCCTTGTTTACCAGGGCTGAGCTCGAAGCACAACACAGAGCGTCATCCTTTGGCTGAGCAACCTCTTGTAGATCTGGGAGCAGGAGCTGACCCAAATTTAGGTGCCTCCATGCTTTTGCCAGAGCAAAACTCCTCCAAAAAGTGCAGTTTGGAAGGAAGGAGAGGCATTCAGTAGTACCTCTGGCAAGGAAGAAGAAAAACCAACTCTGAGCTCTTGTTGTTGTTCTTTTTCTCAGCTTCCTTCTCCCCTCATTTCTCTGGAAACACCTACATGAAATATTCGGGCTCTCTGAAATCTGTATTCTTCTCTTACAAACCCCTCCACTGTTCCTCGACTCAAAGGCTGCAAAGACTTTCCATCACCCTGAGGTTGCTGTGGGGGGATGCCAGAGGGACGGGTAAATGAACAACTCTCTGGAAGATTCGATGCCGAGTGGTAGGTCCAGGGCTACACTAGTTCTGGGTGAGGTCACTTTGCTCCAACAAGAACCACAAGGAAGCAAAAAAAGATGAAGAAAAAGGCATGGCCAAGGGCAGGTGCTGGAAGTGGAGGTGGGGTACAAGAAGGTGTCATTGTCCCAGCTGGGGGCTGGGACGCTGGATGGAGGGGGTAAGGGTAGCAAAGGAGGAAGGTTATGGTTTGCATCCATCACAAGCTTAGGCAACAGGACACGGGACTGGCTTTTTCTATTCTCCAGCACCAACGCTGTGAGTTTGGAGTTTCCTTCCTGAGCTGGCGCAGAGGGGATGTCATTTTTGCCCACTCTCCTCACCGAGTCTGGAAGCTGCCACTGTGTGGCTCCGAGCTGCACCTGAGTTAAGGTAAGATTACAGAAGAAACCCCTCTAGCGATTTGCGGGACATGCAGAAGCAACATCTCTCTCCCCCAGGCTGCAGGGCGTAGCACGACCACTTCTCCATCCAGCTGCAGGAGTGACAGAGCTCAGGCATGAGAAGCAAGTGAGAAGCTACAGGTTGGGAGGCAACACAGGACAGGAGGTGGGGACCATAATACTTTATCTATTCTGCGGCGTGTTCAATGATCATACCCTCCCGGGGGATTCTGGCCATGATCTTCAGGCCTCCAGGAGCCTCTTTCTCCCACCACTGCTGAGCAGGTGAAGAAGGATCCTGGCATGGGACCTCTAGGTCATCTCACCGCCGAGCTAGCCTGGGCCCCGGGCATGCACTCAGGTTGCACAAGAAGGTTTGGCAGCAATGGGAGGTGTACGTAGCCAGGCCGAGGCTGAAGTTGTGGTGTGGGCAGGTCTCGGAGCACTTCTTGGTGATCCTCTTCCACAGAGACAAAAAGCCTTATCCAAAGAAGGGAGAGAGCAGCATTAGCAACGAGAGGTTGCTGAGTGCTCCTCTATCTTGCACAGAAGGAAGATGGGTTAATAAGTCCCACTGTCCCCCATAGCTCCAAGGACCACACTGCCGAGGAGACTCAGCCCCGTCCCACCACATCCTAATAACTGTGGGTGACCAGCTACACAAACTATTCAATATCCCTTCTGGGCATCAGGCACCTCCCACCGTGGACTCAGATGTCAAGGTATTTTTAGGTGTACGATGGAATCCACGAGACAACGTTCATGCTTGGGTTGAAAGCACATTTCCAGCCTTCTCTGCTTGAAGGAAACAATTTTATCCCCCTCTACATCTCTCTAAACCTTCTCATCCACCTGGGCTGCTTGCTTCTTTTCATCTCCTCCTCGAATCAAGATTCAAAGTTATCTCCTTCTCTGTAGATATTCAAACCCTCCCTGGATGTGATCCTGGGCAACCTGCTCTAGGTGACCCTGCCTTAGAAGGGGGGTTGGTAGAGATCTCCAGAGGTCCCTCCCAATCCTTCCCATGATGGGATTCTGCGATTTATTCCTCCTCTGAAGGAGCCTCTTTGTCCTCCAAGTGTCTCCTGCCTTTCCATGAAGGCTAAAAGGGGAAGATCTCAATATGTGACCGGAAGGAGGATTTCAAACCATGCAAACTTCAGCACTGCCAGGCTGAACCAGCAAGGGCTCCACCTCCCGCGTGTCCCTCCCCATTACTTCTCAGCCCATCCATCAACGAAGGGCAACCATAACAAATCCAGTCAAAATGCCACATCCCATTCAGAAGATACACAGCCAGCACATACCGATTCCTACAGAGGCGACGTTGGTCACACAGTACTCATCCTTGTCCGAGCACTTCTGGGCCTTCAGGCAGCTCCAGTTGCTTTGTTCCCAGTCACAGGTGTAGCAATACAGGGCATTTGCTGTGGGAGGAGACACAGGGTAGGGAAGGTGGAGACAAAATGTCACCAGTCCTGGCAGCAGAAATTACCACCTGCTTTCCGTTGACTCTCAAATGCACGAGGTGCAGGTTTGCTGAAAGCGATGGGGTTGCAAGACCCAGCCCCAACCCACTTTGCCATCCACACACTCACACGTTTATAGAATTATAGAATCTCTGAGGTTGGAAAAGACCCTGGGGATCATCGAGTTCACCCTACTCGGCAAAATTCATCCCTAAACCATCTCCCCCAACACCGCATCTAAACACCTTTTAAACACGTCCAGGGATGGGGATTCAACCCCCTCCCTGGGCAGCCTATTCCAGGAGCTGACTGCTCTTGCTGTAACAAATTGTTTCCTAATATCTAGTCTAACCCTCCGCTGTTGTAGTTTGGAACCATTCCCTCTGGTTCTATCACTAGTCACCCGTGAGAAGAGCCCAGCACCAACCTCTCTGCAATGTCCCTTCAGGGAGCTGGAGAGAGCGATGAGGTCTCCCCTCAGCCTCCTCTTCTTCAAACTAAACAGTCCCAGCTCTCTCAATCTTTCCTCATCAGATTTACTCTCCAGGCCCTTTATTAACTTTGTTGCCTCCTCTGCACCCGCTCCAGCCCCTCGAGATCTCCCTTGTATTGAGGTACCCAAAACTGAACAAAACACGGGTGCTTGAGCACCCACATCTGTCCATAGACACAATGATGGTTCAAGTCCACCCTGGACTCAACATAATAGCATGGTGGGACAAGGACACTGGGTTGGAAGTGATGCCAAGTGCTGAGAAGCACAGTTGGAGTCTACAAGGATGTTCCAAGGCTTTGGGTCACCCTTTCTAGTTACTGGAGACTCTATACCATAGACTGTAGTCTGGGCATTGAGCATTGGCAGTTGAATAGGGTTAATTGCCTCCTCCATAGCCTAAAGAAGTCAAACTCCTACACCCGAGTCCATGGATCAGAGTTCCATGCCCTCAAATACATCTCCATTACCCAAGTTTAAACAAACAAATTAAAAAAAAAAGTGAGGAGAAGGGCTTTTAACTCTTTGTTGTGTGAATTCAGCCATAAGACACGTGCAGTCTAACCCTTCATTTTTCCTGCCTGGGTTATCTAACGCAGATTAGGGCAGTCTTCATTTTGGCACTGAAGAACAAGCTCTCTTGTCTCCCGGGCCTTGTTAACGTTTGGAAATTTGTCAGAATCACTATTCCGGTAAGTGAACAAAGCTAAATAGCAGAAAGGTATTCTTAGGCCACAATGAGACAGAAATAACTATCCCCTAAAAAAAAAAAAAAAAAAGAAAAGAAAAGAAAAGATTTGTCTGCACCAGGCGACGCGGCAAATTTCCAAGCGCTGGTAAATCCTGTTCCTCTTTCCAAAATGAGGATAACATTCGTTCTCCCCGGTCGCTTAACTACCCTGCCCGTAGAGGCTGTAGGATCATCTACATTAAGAGGGCCTCTGATTTCATTTGCAATCTCGCTGTGAGGTCAGATACATAATCTATAATGCAAATATAATGTGAATAAACATCGCCACCCACTATCCCAGCATAAGGCTGCTTAACTCATTTAGCCCACGACCCAACTTCTCCCTCTGTCTCCAGCTTCGTCCTGAAATCCCTGGGAGCTGGTTGGGTCTCAGACAGGCCAAAATCAGGGTCATTACAAGGCCAGACGTTGTAGATCTGGCCCTGCCACACTGTTGCTCTTGGAAAGGGTGTCACCATCTCCCAGAGGAACCAAGTGCACGGAGTTGTTGATGCATTGCGCTATCGTAGGCTGAAGCACTTCTTCATCAAGATTTGGAAAGAACCACAGCCTCGCATCATCTCAACGGGCAAACTCACTGGAAAGTCTCTTAATGACGGCAAGGCAGCGGCAACAGCTTCCTTTTTTGGAGGTCTTATTTTCATAAAAATCTAGTAGCCCATGCGTCTATGGGGAAAATTCCCGACACAAAATAAACCTTTCACACATCCACGCCGAGGCTA
The DNA here is from genome assembly GCA_013389965.1 of Todus mexicanus. Classification (NCBI taxonomy): domain Eukaryota; kingdom Metazoa; phylum Chordata; class Aves; order Coraciiformes; family Todidae; genus Todus; species Todus mexicanus. The sequence goes on along the minus strand of WEIS01014104.1, from coordinate 4,165 downwards.
CAGATAAGAAACTTCAGAGGGGAGCAGCGTGTCCTTCAGCTGCACCACTGCAAGAGCTAAGGCACCCCCTCCCATGATTTCTTCCCTTCGTTACAAGGTCTCCCTGCCTTTAAACATGCAACTCTTCTTTGTCTAGCAGCCAGCCGTGATACCTCACCTTGATTTGCGCATAAGATCAAAGCCAGAAGAGCAAGGAGGGTGGCCTTCATCTTCTCCCAGTCCTCTCCACAGCCCAGGAAAAGCACCCTCACCTGGGGACAGGATATATATCTTCCGTGCCTTTGGAGCGAGTGATGATGAAGACAATCATTTTGAAAGAGTGGGCAGGGATCAGGCATTGTTTGAGAGGCTAGGAATGCACGTGGGTGGTTTTCTCACCTCGGCATTGCCTTCAGGCTGGTCTGATGGGTCCGGCGAGGAGTGAAAGGACTGAGGCAATTCATTCCTTTTATTGCTTTTAATACTTTAATTTACCTCTGGTCAGGCTGACAGGCCTTCTGATGTCTGAGTGGGGTTTTTGTACTGTTCAGCTCCAATCTGACCATCACATCTGTGGCCGGACAGTTCAGAGAAGGCACCTACTCAAAGCAAAACGGTAATAAGTGGCCGAAGTTAGCGGCTTCGTCTGGGTGGACTATTGCCAAGCTAATTTTCAGGGTTAGACCTGAAGAACACGTGATATCTACGGTCAGGGTAGACCGAGTTGTATATTCATGGCTGGCAATATAAACAGGAAATGTTGTATAATGCCTACACGTGCCTATAGAAGCTGCTGATTATTTACGAAGTCCTAAGTGCTCTGTCTCCTGGTTTTGTGAGTAGCAAGAAAGCAATGGCTTTGGGGTTCAAATGCAGGAGCAACTGGAGGCTGTTTCCAGCTTTGCAACATCTGAGCAATGGGTAAAAACATCTTTGTTCCCCCTTCTCTACAGAGCATCCAATTCAAAGTCCTGCAAGAGAACGTGTTTAAAGGGCGTTTAGACGTGGTGTTAGGGGATATGGTTTAGGGGTGAATTTTGCAGATAGGGTTAAGAGTTTGATTTGAAGATCCCAAAGGTCTTTTCCAGCCTCAAAGATTCCATGATTCTATGAGACCAGTCAGATACGATGTTTTCATTGTACAATTTCTCTGCGTGCTTACAGTTGGGTGGAGCTGGAGCTGATAATTTCAGCCCTTCTGGGGCCTCCGTTTGACTACTTGTCCCACTTCTGTTTCCACGGTAAGAGTTACAAGGAAATTTGCTGCTGGATATCAGCAGACATCTCCATGAGTCACCGCTCACCAAGCCACCAAAGAGCAGAAAGGGTGAAGCAGGAGCAGCCCCTTTGAATAAAGCCTCTTGGGCAATCAGCTGCCTGCTCGTCCCTTCTTTCACCACCCTGCAAGACTTGGTCTGCAGGAAAGAGAACAAAGACCCAGCTGCAGCTTCACAGCCTGGGATTTAGAAGATGGAGATGCAGAAGGAGAAGAGGCAGAGGCTCAGAAAACATGGCAAAGAAAGAGATTGGATGAATGAGGGGAGGGCTAAAATGATTGAGGGCCAACATTAGTTTCTGTGCAGAAGATCAGTCGGATGAGCAAGCGTCCATGAAGCAAGGGTCATGCTCATCAGACACACTTGGAGCATCTCACGGGACTAATCATTGCTCATCATAGGGAAGGCATGGGCAGAGGAAGTTCAAAAGGACACCAAAACCCATCGAGTCTTCAAAAAAAAGCGGGGAGGGAGCTTTTTTTGGTTGATTTGCAGATATTTTTGAGGTTTCTGACACCAGCGTTAAACCCCCGGGTCTGCCAATCCAGCTGACATAAAGCAGGATCAACAGGATGGTGAAGTCAGCCCTGATAACCCCATGAGCATGAACCATTCCTCCCCGATGGACGTAGGCCTTCTGGGCGTGGAGAAGATAAACCACAATCGCTTGCCCAACAGATGAAACTCCGCCAGACTCAGGGCCTGGTGGAATGCCACCGTGGATGCCAGAGAAGGTGTGTCAATCCTCCCAGATGTCACGAGGCAGCAGGCGAACAGCTAGACCTATTCCGAGGAATAAGGATTGCCCAGCCTGATTCACTGCGTGGTGTCCTCTTGCCAGGGATGACTCTTCAGGGGAGTCTGGTCATCAGCCTGAGGAGTCAAGGCTCAATGTCCTGCAGCAGGAGCACCCTGGCAAAGGTTCACGCTGATAATCCAGTTTGCTTGAACCAGGTTGGTCTGGTATTTTTGAGGGAAAAGGGCAAAAGCCTGAAGCTGCACCAGGGAAGGTTTAGGTTGGATATTCGGAAGCTCTTCCTCACAGAAAGGGGGATAAAACACTGGAATGGGCTGCCCAGGGAGGTGGTGGAGTCACCGTCCCTGGAGTTGTTTAAGGCCAGACTGGATGCCACACTTAGTGGCAGGGTTTAGCTGAGTGGTGGTGGTAGGTCATAGGCTGGACTCGATGATCTAAGAGGTCTTTTCCAGCCTTAATTATTCTACGATTCTAGGAAATTAATTGTGTTAACTCTTCAGTGTGATTAGAATCATAAAATCACAGACTGGTTTGGGTTGGAAGGGTCCATGAAAGGCCATCTAGTCCAACCTCCCTCGCAGTGAGATCTGCAGGTCAGGTTGCTCAGATCTAGAGCATTTTCAACCTCCCTCAGTTCTTTATTTTCTTTTCAGAGAAATGTCTCTGACTCTGTTTATTCCCTCACCTCCAAGAACGTGACGGTGTGATCATCTCCTCTCTGACACAGAGCTGGAGAGGAATCACTTGGTCCAGGGATTCAAATCTGCTCCTCACTGACAGCACGAAGATCATCTGCAAGGCCACAGGAAGTGGCCCACCACTGGTCCACTGGCAGGAGTGGTCTGATAGACCAGTGTGATGATGGACAAAGGAGCACGATGGCATTTTTAGGGTTGCCGGTGGCCCATTGAGCCAGATAATCGGGAAGTTATCATCCTAGCCTCAGGTATGGCTGATGCATACTCGTGAGGTGTAGGACTGCCGTGCCTGGCATTTCCTCAGAGGTCCATGGGAGGCTGAGGATGGTGGTGTCACCCTGGATGGCCAACACGTGGAAGCAGCATGGAAGGCAGTGCTTGGCTGGGTCAGGGCAGAGAGCTACTAAAAAGGTGTCCCAGTTTCCAGCATCCCAGAGCAGAAACGAGGCAACAGCTAGAGCAGTAAATTAAACATGTCCAGGAGCATCTCTAGCATGGAGGCCAAGAGGTGGACATCAACACAACCTCTTGTGAATAGTCCTTGCCTTGTGCTCTCTCCTCCGTTTTTTTCCAGATGTTGGACTATGGTGGTTGGTCCGTGTTAAAACCTTGCCAGGGAATGTGCACGTAATTAAAATGATTAATTAAATGTTGGGGATGATGCTGTTAGAGATCAGGGAACGTTCCCAGGAACTGTTTATTTCCCTTGTTTAGGTGAAGCCTTGGAGACCAGACCCTCGCAGGCATGTGAATCACATCCTTCAGGGTGAGAGCTTGGTCCTTGACTCTCCTCTTGGCTGTGCCACATAGTTACTTTAGAACTGGCAAGTCAACACAGCTTTGTTTGGCTGCCCTCTGCGATGTTCTGGATGTGGAGCCTTCCTGGGTGAAGAGCAGACGTCAGAAGTCAATGAACAGAAGTCATCCAGGGGTCTGCTCATCCTCTGGGAGCCTCACACTGGGCTCATTTCACAAAAGAACTTGGGACAAGTGTCCACATACGGAATCACATAGACAAGGAGAGACAGGAACATCATGGATTGGTCTCGTGGAGTCTCTTCTTGTTATTTACCCCAAAGTTTTTAACTATCCATCTTCCCTGTGGTCAAAGTATGACATCTGCCTCGTCACTTCTTAAGTTGAATCTCAGAAAGTTCCCAAATATTTCCATCTATCCCAGCATCATCCTAATCTCTGTGTATTGCCATTTCCCATTCAGTTTCTAGTACACCAGGGGCTGCCAGGGGTTGCAGCATAGCAGAGGTTCTCAGCACCAGGTATGATGTGGGTGTTGGTCTCTCTTCTCAAATAACAAGCAATAGGACAAGAGGAAACAGCCTCAAGTTGTGACAGGAGACGTTTAGGTTGGATATTGGGAACAATTTAATCACTGACAGGGTTGTCAAGCCCTGCTGGAATCCCCAACCCTGAAGGGATTTAAAAGCCATGGAGAT
>WEIS01014099.1:0-10097 GCA_013389965.1 Todus mexicanus | reverse complement strand
GTTAAAGATACTGAGGTTTCTCATCTAGGATGTGTCTCTAACAGCAAAGTTTCCAGCTAGGAGAAAGTGTATATATGGTGGTGAGTGCTCTTGCTGCAGAGACTCCCTACAGTCAGTGCTTGGTAGCCCATCACAGAGATAACCGGTAAGGAAATGCCTCACAGGTGTCTGCAGCTAACATACAAGAGGCAAGAGCACAATGACTGGTATTGCACTGTGTAACCTGCATTAAATATGGTCAAATTATTACAAAGCTAAAACCAGAATTCCTGGACTGCTTCAACAGTGACTTATGAGTGTCGGGATCACAGCCTTTGGGTTAGGTTGTGAGCTAACTCATTGCAAAGCACTATGGCTCCAAAAAGGCCAAAGCCCTCTCATGTCCCAGATAGGGATGCATAAACAGAGGGACCAAAAGCATTTTGCACTTCTCAAAACCTTGCTGCCTGCTTTCATGCCAGTTCATTCTCTCCAGTGGAAGCTTCATGACACCAGCCTTGCACGTGTCTTGGCCAGGTACTCAGCTCAGGGTGACCTACAGACAACTGTATGGGTCAATCACCATCAGAAGCTGTGACCAGCAGCAGAGGAGAACGTTTGATGTGTCATCTCACAGCCTTCTAAATCCTCAGTCAGAAGCTTGGACTATAATTTTTTGTATCAATTTTAATGACCTGTGTTTGCACCCGATCTATAGTGTCAAGGGTTTGAAATTATTGAACAACAGGTGTTGGAAGTACTTAGAAATGTTATTTGCTATTCAGAGTGGGCAGGAAGCTGGAAATATAACAAAGCTTCTCAAAAAAGTACCTGATGTAGTTTAAAAATTTTGTTTCTTTCTCAGGACATTGAAAATCCGTAGATATCCTGTGCTTTTCCATGAAAATCCAAGCCACCCCAATTTTATTTTTCTAGAAAAATAGTTGATTTTGGGAGGCTGAAATTTGGAGAAAGGTGACTTTATTTTTACTGACATTTTTGTGGTTGGATAAAGACTCTTCCAGTGGAATCCTTTCAGCAGTCTTATTGCAGTCCCTTTGTAGGAGTGGTCTATCACCCACAAGATCCTGCTGTTTCATGGCATATGAACTCTAAAATGCAAAACTGCGCTACATAATTAAATGACAAACAACAATTTTCAAACAAGTTGTTTTGCTACATGAAAGAGATTGCGGAGGAAGGCACTTGCCTTGGACTTCTTTTACACTGGCACTTCATTTGGTACTAGCTCTCTGATCAAATATTAAAGCTTCACTCTAAATTATGTACAAAACTTAATCACAAATCTGAGCACAACATATCACACAGCAAAACGCTTCTGCTAGAAAGGTTCTCTGATTTCACACCTGAGTTCTCATGTCTTTCGTTGTTGTCATGCTGCTGCTACTTCATACTCTCAATAAGCTGGCATTTTCTCCAGAGACGCATGTCCAGCAGTGGTAAGCAACACTGTTTGGTATCTGCATGGTTTTCACATATTGAGAAGGGTTTAAAAAATTATTTGCATTTTTTAGAAATAAATAATTGGAAGCAAGAGGTTCTGAATTTTTATTTTATGGGAGATGGTACAGCTGCGAGGGCAAAGGCTGAGGCAAGTGCAATATCTGGCAGGCTGCTGGTTCCTATGGAGTTCACAAGTGTGTGCCATCACTAATGGAATTTCTGAAGTGCCACTAGTCTTTGTTGCCCACTGACATTTGTGGAGTCAATGGCTTTTTCCTTTTCAGAAAAAGCTGAGGAATTGAATGATAAAAACCACATAATAAAATGATATTATGTTGATAAATGATTCACACACTATCAGCTGAGACTGAACATGTTGCCTAGTAGTGCTTAGTCATATTCAAAAGATAAGATATAGGTACTAAATTTTCTTTCCCCTATACTTGAAATGAAGAAATTTACTTCAGAGATGTACTGGTATGCAGAAAAGATGAATTGGAATTACTGTGTCAGTTTTGTAACTACACATAATATTGCACGCATGAGATGGTCAGGGGAAAATTGTTATAAATCATTGTTTTCAGGCAACGCAATCTAAGGTAGACTGTACAGTATGTTAATTCATCTGCACCAACAAACACAAAACACACGGCTTTAGCTTCCATACTGCGTGACTTTTCAGTTCCTGCCAGGCTTCAACATTGTCTGAATATTTTTATTTCATTATCCTTCAGAATTCACATATCCTCCAGGATGCCATCTCTGCCATTCATTTTTCATTGCCAATAGTCTCTGTCTCTCATGCAATTTTAATGTTTGAGGGGAAAGGCCTAAGCATTAGGTGTTAACTTGTTAAACTTTCAAAAGCTGTGTGTTCAAACCTTGGCAAGGCAGACTTTGTCTTTCATTTGTCCCTGAAAAAATTGTGCATTTCATGCTGGTTTTAGAAATGACTATGTAAAAAAAAAAGTTCTATAAAACAAAGTCTGATCATGTGTGTCCCAAAGATAATTGAATTTTGGTGACATTTGTACATACATTGTTTGGGATTAAGGCTATATATATTTATATCATGTCTGTTTATTAATTTCAAATCCCAGGCCAATGAAACTAGAAGAAAACAGGATCTTGGAGTATCGTAAATGCAACCTTTATTCCTTCCGTGAAGCAAAAGGGGAAAATGACAAGAGAATTACTAGGTTGGATAATTATGGGAGAAAGAGACGAGTTTGCTTGATTTGTTGTTTGAGAGTTGGCATGGGCTGAGGCTGCTGAAGTTTATTTAAAATGCAATGAGCTTTCGTACCTTACCGTGTGCCAAGAGTCAAACTGGTCCAACATTTTCTGATGGAACATTTCTCCACTGGGAAAGGTTTATGCTTTGAAAGTGTAACTTTTTATGGAAACATCGTGCTTTCAGAAATTCTCCTGGTGCAACATGGAACATTGAGCATGACTGATCTGGGCAGTTTCTTATCAGCCTCTGTGCTTGCTCCCCAGCAGTCTGCCAAAAGGCTGATGCACCTCTTTAACAGGGGCTTCCAAGGACCAACAACTTCATGTCTGTCAGACTTGGAAACCACAATTCCTGCTCAATGCTCCCACTGTCCCGAAGTTGCTGGAGACAGTTTCTCTAATCAGGGGAAAAATACTCTCTTTTTAAAAATCTAAATAGCACAGTTTCACCCCAGCTATTCCTGCTCCTTTGTGGTCCAGCTGAGGGCAGGGCCCAGCTGTGCAGCACAACATAAGCTGGCATGTCCAAACTGGTTCCACAGCCTCTGCCTCATCTCAGTCTCCTGCTGCATTGATCTCCACCTTCATTCAGGTGTTTGATACTAAAGACTTAAACACTGCCCTTCAAGATTCGTTTAAACAACTCTTAAGTCCTGAAAATGATACCGTACTTGATCATGAAAAATGAAAACAATCCAAATATATTTTCTATTCATTCCATTTCCTTCTTGGCAATTTAATCATGAGGGTTCACCTCTCTCTATCTTCCTCTGACACTGCAAGAGTCTTTGTAAACATCCTACAATGACCAAGTCAGTCAGCAAAGTCCCATGCAAATGCTAAGCAATACTCACAGATGTCATAATAATAAAAAACCCTTGTCCAAAGTGATTTTTAGTACACAATAAGATACAATTTATGACAAAACAACTTTGAGACAAAGGGAGGGATACAAAAATGGCAGTTCCATTATATTTGGTTTAATAATCATCAGACTTACAATAGGGGCCGCTTGGCTGCTGACACACAGCAATGACTATTAATTTTATATTTCCTGAGCCATTTCAGGTCAGTATTTTGAAATCGTTTAGCTAGTTAAACATGCGAGACCCCTTAGGAGTTAGGCATTTAACGTCGTTTGGGGTTTTTTGGGGAAGCCGATGAGGTACATATCTGCATCTTCACAGAGCTTGAAGTGTTTTAGAAGTCTGCCCTCTAGTTTCCCTTAAGAGTTACTGTCACGATGCAGTATTAACATGCTTTTAACACGGTTTCGACTGTGATTTATTTCACCGTGACAATTATTTCCCTTTATTTTCCATAAACCGAAACAAAACCCCAAACCACCACCAACGACAAAACAAAACAACCCACCGAAACAAAACCACCAAAACCCCAATCCCCCCCTAAACTCTATCAGCAACTCACAGTGTAAAGAAACTAGATTCAGGATTAACCCCTTGGGCAATGTTCTATACTAGAATCGTGGTATCAGTAGAGTTGATAAAACCACAATTTCATTTGAAAAATGATGCTTGGAAAATAATAATAATAATAAAATAATAAAAAATACCCTTTACTAATGACAAAGCCAGTGAGCACAAGAAGAGAAATGACCGTCAGAGAAGTCTTTTGTATTTTAGCACTTGACACGGCTGAAGGAGCCACAGGACACGCTGCTCCTTTACTTTACTATTGAGAAGAAAATGGGGGGAAGTAGAAAAGCTCCTTCCTGCGGTAGCCAGGGAAACCCGGGAGGGCAGCAGCACTGTCTGCCTGCTCCTGCCATTGCAGTGAAAGGGAAAAAAACACAGCGCTTTGGCTCACACAAATCCTTTCTGTACAGACGGAGGTGATGCACTGATGCTTTGGCCGGCAAAGACAAAGGACTCCTCGGCACTTCAAAGCCGAAAAAACCCTCGGCCGGAGCGGTGCCTTCTCCCTTCTTTCTCCCGGGCCGTGGTGCCTGGGAGCCGGGGCGGGCTGGGGCCCCCCAGAGCACGCCCAGCCCCCCGTGGGAGAGGGGGCTCGTCCTGCCAAGGCCGCCTGCCGCCCTGGGCCGCTTCGCAGCTAAACTGTAATTCAAAGTTACAAAGGGCAGCGTCCTGCTGCCGCTTCAGAAGCTGCCCAGAGCTAAGGCCCAGCTCTACCTCGGCCGGCAGCTCGGGTTTGTGTGGAAGGCTCGGCAAAGCGCCGTGGCTCTGGTGTAATTTCATCTCTTGTCGGGGGTATTTCAGGGGGTTTACAGGCAATGTGGGGCTGTGCGAGGCAAATGGTGCTGCTTTTCAACCGAAAGAGGAGGTGTGCCCAGAGATCCCAGTCAGCTGAAGTGATGTTCAGTGGTCTTCACTGAGGGGCGAAGGCAGGAGAGGTAATTTCTCCTCAGATGTGAGGCTGCTGGGAGCCAAGTGGCTCACTACTTTAGAAAGGCTGTGTTGCAGGAACAAGGATGGGCGATGTGGGAGTGATGAGGTTGGGGAAAGTTAAGTGCTGCGGCTCCTGAAGGAATATCCAGCTCTAAGCTCCCTCAGATTGATTTCTTTTCTTCTAACGCATCAGCAGCAAGCTCTGCAATCTTGGAGACACTGAGAAGGGGCTCCTCTCCAAGCAAGAAAACAAAAATCTCAACTGTCTCTATTTGGGCAGCGATATCCAATTTATTCATTGTGAATTCTGCCTCTTCTGCCACCTTACCCAGGCTGTACTGCAAATAGCCCACATTTGACTCTCTGTACTAGTTACAGTTTCTAAAAATGCTATTTTCTCCTGGTCATATGGCTTCTTCCCAACAGAATTCATAATATATGAGTGTTGTTCCATATAAATAGAATGCACATCTGATATGCCTACAGATAATATCATAGCACTATTGAACTGTGATTAACCGTGGGACTATTCATCCACCTGTTTTCTTTCAATATAACACTGGCATGTGCAATAAAAAGAGACAGCCTGAGACAACGGTCACATCCCTGCAAATATAGTTACAGACGAGATGGAAGCTGGTTACAGTTTTATTTTAAAAATATTCAAATCAGGACTGTGAGGTCTCTGTGCATTTTGCAAATACTTTTTCTGAAATGCTTAGCACTTCATATGAAGCAAAACAAATTGAAAAAACACAGCAAATGGGAGGAAAAGGAAGGGTGGTGGGAAAGTGACTGCTAACTGTCAAACTCAGCATAGTGTCTCCCTAACCATATGCTCTGCAGCCTCTTCTGAATATTTAACACTCTTGTCCTGGATTTCATGGCCTCCTTGCCATGGAAAAGTGAGAGGTCTTAATCAGCTCGGGAAATTTGACAGCCATCTTGTACATAACCCAGAAGACCTCTTCAGAGATGGATAAGCATGAAGACAAGACATCATGCTTAGGCTGCTAACCTAACTTGACATGTAACTGACTGTATTAGAAAACTGTGTATTCTGACATCTAATCCATGCAGGTTATGCTTAATTCCTGGCATTATTTTGCTTCTTCAAAGCTAGTGCAGGCAGCATGGTAATTGTCTATTTGGAAAGCTTATTGTCGACTTGTTTAATATTTGATACATACTGCTACAGTACATGTGAAGTTCTTTCACATCCCTAACCGGTATATAAATATGTTGTGTTTATAGGGTTTTGCCATTTATTAGAGCTTCAAATGTAAGCCCATTTTCCCGTATGGAATAAATAAATATCTTCAAAACATAAATGAAGGTGTTGCAGTATGTGGTCTGTACAAGACTGTCCTGTTAATACTTTATTTTGGTACCTGTGACAGGTGAGAATTTAGAAATGGGCATTAGTATTGAGTGGAAGATATATGGGAGGACTAAATTTTCTCACGTCACCATGTTTCACAACATAAAATTGTTGTTTGACTAAAAAGAATGGGGAAAAAAAATTAAAAAAGGAGAAAAAAAATGTTTCCCAAAGAGAAATAGAAGGTGAGAGAAATCACCTGCTGTTAAAAGACATGCATCCAAGACCAATTATTTTTTAGTTTTGGATTTCCACCAACAGGATCTACAGTTTCTGTGGAATAGATTTCCTTTGCTCAGCTCTGCAGAAAGGCTCTTCTCAGAATGTTCAAGTAGCAGTTCCTGTTGGAGCACTCCCACAGCGGTACCAGCATGAGTCCTGGGCCTGACTGCAGAATCCCATTCTCTCTTAACAATATGCAGTTTGCATATTTGAAGTTGGAGTGGGATTTTAGGGACCACTTAAGTGATTTAGGAGAATAGTTCCCACTAAGTAGGGATGGGATTACACTTCTTGGTACCTGGGGACAGAGTCTCAGAGATTTAGATGCTTAAGGTGCAAATGGGATCTGGATGCTTAACTCCAAAACTGTGTGATCATGGTCCAACTATATCAACACCTAAAACTGTGCTTATGCTTATCTATAAATACCTGAGTTTTGATACACCTGCTCAGCTGAGTACCAGGGAGAAATGTAACCCTGAGCAGCACCCAGAAACATGGTGGGTTTCCACAGAGAACTTCCTCCTCAGCACCTTCCTAATTGCATCAGGCTTCATACAAAAACACAGTGGCAGCTACCTTGGTTTCTTTTAAAGCACAGCTTGAAGAAACTGTTGCTACACAGATTAGCCTTTAGACAAGTTACACAGCAACCCACAGTCTAAAAAGTACTCAGAAGCAGGTTCCCTACTGCCAGCTGAGCTCCACTTGCTAAGCTGCCGTCAGGCTCACTTGTCTACAGATTAATTTTAATTCATTTCTGCACAGCAGCCTAGCTTTACCTCAAAGTCTAGAAAGGGTCCCCCCTGCCAAGATAGTCTGAAGCCTCTGGGGAGGTAAGAAATGTGGGGTTTAATCATTTTGAGGAGAAGAAGGAATCCACCTGCTTTATTCATGCATCCTGGCTGGGTATCTGTGATAATTGCTGAGCCAAGGCACAAGGGAGGGGCCACCAGCAGGTTCCTTCTCTTGCATGTTTTCAAATTGCTCTTCTTGTTTTTAAAAAAATACCCAGGTGAGAACTTGGAGGAGACAGTTCGCACTGTAAATCTTATATGAGGGGAAATGGCTCCTGTCGCTACTCAGGACATTGCTGAATCCCCAGAGAAGACAATCTGGTTGGTTTCATTTTTTTTCTATTAGCTGTATCTAAACAGCTCTCCACACAAGCTTCACCATACTGCTTGCAGAAGTGGCTCAGGGTCTCTTAACAGCATATGCAGTGCTATCTTCTTGAGATGGCAGAAGAGCAGGTTTCTGCAGGGCAGAAGGTTTTGGAATGGACCTGTGTGATCTCACCTATGGGTGAGACAAGGGTCTCCACACCCTTTCTTTTCTCTGTAACCCTGTATGTCTCCTTACAGTCAGTTTCCTCTTGGGAGAAACCAGAACAAGTCTTTGAGTAATGCTAGCGTCCCCTGGCAGGGAAAGACAATGCTGGCCTTCATCCAGCCCTTGGGACACAACAATCATGGCAGAAAGTGGTGCCATAGGCTCTGAGCCATCTATTCTCCACTCTGTCTGCCTATCCCCAGGGTCTGGGGCAATTCATCTCCCCTCTTTAATGCCAAAGACAGCCAGCCCATAGGTGTTTATTAGAAGGTAGAATCCAGGCAGTTGCATCCACTGGTAGATAATGCAAGAGGATTGGCTCCATGGTAAAGAGAGACTTGGGGCGACACAGAGCTTGTAGTGCCTCTCTGAGGCAAATGAGTACACAGCATTGCAATGCATTGTTCTGCCATCCTCAATGGTTACCAGAAACAGCTGCCTGGATCAGATCATGTATCTGATCCCTGTGCTGTTAATAAAATCCCAGACACTGGTGAGGGAAATGAAGGAATGTTCCACTAGCTCAAGGCACTCTAATCCCATTGCACATGACTTTCACACCATGGGCTTGCCATGATGGAAATGGTTAGATGCCAAAACTGTACTGCACGGTGAGGTCCCAAGGACTTGACTTTGCTGAAGAATGGTCGATCTTCAGCTCAAAAATGCAGCCTTTAGCCTCAGGTCAGCACAAGCTCCTCTGGGAGACAGTTGGAGCTAATTGCTCTATTTCTTATCTTGAGACTTCTTTAATTTCAACCAAACTGCAAATAAGTTCACGTTTGGACATGTGACCAAGTTGCATCATGATGCAGCAAGCTATTGCTTGTCATCTGTGTTGTGGCGTTTGGCCAGGTTCAACCTCTTATTCCCCACACATAAAGCAGAACATGAACATCTTCACTGAGATTTCTACTGCTTTGTCAAAGACTTTGAAGCATGCCACGTGCTTGCACAGTGACTCAGGTGTCATCTACTAAAGTGTTAAACTACAGTAACTTGACAGACAACACTTCGCTGCTCCTTAAATGAGCAGAACTGGTTTGCCGCAGAAGTATTTTTTCAAACATATAGCAGAAAATCTATGCCATGCTAGACTTAATAATAAAACTAAGAAAAGCATATAAAGAGTGGTAAGGACTACCATATTACATCACGGCGTAATGAATGAACTTAATAAAAAAGGTGAGATATACCCATCTAAATTAACATTACTTTCTGCAAAATGGACTAAAAAAATGAAAATATGTCTTGTCTTCACAAAGAGAGCTCCTCTTACCTTGACAACTAAAAAGGGAGAAAGCTTACATTTCTTTTCAAAATAAATGTTTCCATTCAAACTCAGAAGAGACAGATCAATTCAACTATTTTCAGATAAAACCACAAAACCACAGAAACTGGGAAATTCAAAAGTAAAAGGTCTGAGATTCTTCATTATAGCAGAGGACATACTCTACCTTGGTCTTTGACAATCTTTGGGAAGGACAGCACACTCAAGAACAGCATGGTTTGCAAACACAGAAAGAGCTGAAGGTTCATTTTTTCTTGTATTCCATCTATTTCAGCTCAAATATTCAGTTTCAAGCCTTCAGATTTGTGTTTTCTTCCATTTCAGTACACACTTTGTGTTGATTCCATCTTGTATATAAAGGCAGCACCTTTCAAAACCTTGAAATTACACCATCTAGGTATTGTCATCATCCTTCCCTCAGAAGAGGAGCAGTTTGGCTTTGGGGGAAGTTTTTTGTTCTTTGATGTTTCCCCAGTAAAAGCCATTTTGCCAGTCCCACTCTCTCCTTGTGTGCAGCAGTATTGCTGCTACCACTGCTGTTAAAATGCACTAACACGGCAGTGGACATGGGCTGGTTTGCCTGCGTCTCCTGTGGTTCATTTGCTAGGAGGCAGGGCAAGCGCAGCCATCATCCCCTTCTTCCCTAAGTGCATTCATTGCCGCAGCTTTTGTTTGCTCTGAAATGACATTTCTGTACCATGAAAGGCTCTGTGAGACTGTGGAGGAGTAACAGCAGTTTTAAGATGAAGTTCGCTCCAAGGCAACAAACAGGAACAAAGACCCGGGAGAGCTAAAAGCTGAAGAACTTGATTTATTTATTTATTTA
>WEIS01014091.1:3703-16419 GCA_013389965.1 Todus mexicanus | reverse complement strand
TTTTTTTTTGAATATTCTTAAGGCTTTGGAGCTAATCTAGGTAGTGAAGTCCAAGCACTTACTTCGGGTAAGTCCTCGACCAGCTGTGACCTTTCAAGGCACCTTGTTGAGCCGCTTAGGTGAACAGCAGCGAAAGTAGTTGGCAGCCAGTCAGGTTCAAAATTGAAACCTCATTGGAATCCCAGCTTATTTATGCTCCTTTAAACTATATTCTCTTGTAATATTAGCTGGATATTTTCAAGCGTAAATATATCCCCCTAACCAGGTCAAGGACGCTGCAGAGAGAAACTAGGATTTGGCAAATTCTGTTTGACCAGCACTGCAAATTCGAACAAATCAAAGTCTGTCCACGAGTAATCTGTAAATACAGAAGGAGGCTAAATTTGTCAAACAAATTCTTAACTCCGCAGTGTTTGCCCGAAGCTCTTCCCTGCTCCAAATGCCCTTTGGTCTCAGCTGGTGTTCTTTGTGTACTCAGGATAGGAAAAAATCCATACTAGGAGTAACTGAGATGCTACGAATTTCAGAGAAAAGTTTACTCCAAGCTTCTGTGTGTATACATGGGCTTGACTCTGGTAAAATGATGGTGCTTCTGCAATCTATGACCCTTATTTATGCAGCAGTGAGAGAAATAAAATCTATCAGACTCAATATTATTGTTTCCTATTATTATTATTTTAATTTTTATTTTACTTACATTTGGCAGGGAGTAGGAAAACAAATATTTGTAATTTTTACACCTGGGGATCTCTCCACTACAATGGAAACTCCAGTAATTTTAAGCTGGAAACTTATTGCTCCAAATCTAGCAATTAAAATAGAATCCGTCTCTTCTTTCTCCTACTTTGTGTCTCTGAATTTAGGTAGGATGTGCCTCTCATTTTGATCTGATATTCTTGTCTTCTGTGATCCTCGCATAATGGCTTTAATTTGGGTATTAGGCTGATCAAGTTAATTAATCACAACATACTCTCAAGGTCTCACTAAACCTATCACGGACTTCTCGTATGTTACTTAGCATAGCAGAAAGAACTCTCATCTTTTCTCCCCAGGGGCAGAGAATCTAGCCCCTAAATGTAGCAAAACTTGCGGCAACTGTTGAAAAAACTACATTGGATGTCATAAGATCCACAAGCAAACTTCTCCCTGCTAGTTTTCAGTCGCTGATTGAGCCTTGTTTTCTATTTCTTCCTGTCTCTCAGTAACAAATGGTGACTGATGAAAGCTTTTCACTGCAAATCAAAGACATTCATCCTGTTTTCTGTAAAAAATTGGGCTAGTTTCAAATCCACAGACGCCTGAATCTGTTCTTTGGAAGATCTTTGGCTTAGCCCAGCGCGTGTGTTTGATCATTGTAATATCTTTTACCCAGTACGCGAAACTAAAAGCAATTATTGGAGCAAGTTTAGCCTGGTAGTTAAGTAGAAGACTAGCCCCCTGCTTCTTCTGCCTTGGTTCTGCCGCTGAGCTTTACGTTTTCAAAAGCAGTTTGCAATTTTGGAGGGGTTCGCTGTCTAAAACATCAAAGGTCCTGGTGTTTGGCAAGCAGAAAAGAAAACGCACGTGCCATTTAAAGACCAAATCTTCAAGCTGCTCTAAACCTCCTTCAGAGCATCGCCTCTGATGTCAGGAATCTTGGGGTCAATTGCTCAGGCCTTTGCTCCTGTGCCTATCAGTTGGGAGCAGGAGACAGCTGAAATGAATGCTCTGGACAGGCGGCACGCTTAAATGGAGCTGCGCGTCAGAAAATGTGTGCTCTGACCCTGCGCCTGCCACCGAAGCAAGCCTTAGACAAATCATTCCGTCCCTCTCCACCTCGGCGGTAAAATGGGCTGGTCCTTACCCACCTTTTGAGGCACTGCACTCTTGTGCTCCACCAGCGGTAATCATTACTATGACTGGGAGGCTTAATTATTTGGAGCGCTTTGAGCTGTAAGACGCTCTGCAAGTGCTAAGTGTTATCATTAATAATAATAATGAAAGCGCAAAAAGAATAATTTCCACTAAATTAACACAGAACCACAGATCAGTTCCAATCTGGTGAATTTTAAGCGTAGCGTTTCTTCCCAAGGGCTGCAGGAGGATCTTTCTCCCTTCATTCATTTAGGCCAACAGTTAGGTTAAGATTGCCTTTTAAATATTTAATAACTGCTCGGGACGTTTTACTTGATGGTAATTCCACATCCCGCATCCCCGGGCTTCTAAAATCAGCACCAGGTTTTAGAACAAACAAAGCCAGTTAATTCCTCTGCGTGTAGATCACACAAACCTCCCTCGGAGTTTCCTGAAGGTCAAGTGAAACATCCAAAGGAGGGTGGGATTTTTTTCATTTTTCACACCCTTCTTTCCACCCACCATCAAATCAAGCAAAGCTTCTCTTAATCATTATTAGGGAGACAAAAAGTTCTAGTGCCGAGCAATGGAGCAGTATTTCACACTCCATTTGCACAATAACTCTGAGGGTTGCTAATGTGCTGTTTGCTTTTTAGCAGGCATCTCCGCAGCCATCACCCAAATGCATTTTGGCGCTGCTCCCAGGGCAACTTAACTATTTATGACAGCTTGTCTTGAAGTGCCTACACGAACATTAGGATGTCCACGGCAATCTGCAAATTGACCCATCCACGTGGCATTTGAGATCAGATGGAAAGAGCTTTAATAATGTAATGAAGGTTAGGGTAGGTGTCATTTTTAATTTATCTTTTTTGCTTGTGCTCCAGCAGCAGCTCCAATTTTCCAGCCCATCTTCTGGGCCAGGATATGTCAAATCGTGCAATCCTCCGATATTAACAGATGCTAATGACCTGACTCTGACTTGGGCTGTCTTTTATTACACATTCAGTCAGGCAATAAAGGGAAATATAAACTCCCACCCTGCATAAACCATTTTACTCTTGAGAGTGAACCCGCTACACCAGCCCGAGCTGGTTGCTTATTGTCTAAGATGAGTGATGGATGAGTAATTTAAAAGACAGACATTCTTCATGACAGCTTTCATTGCCACGCTGCTCCAAGGTTCAGAGGTGGATTTTCTTCTCCAACCTTTATTTCAACTTTTTATTCTCTCTTCGAAGCAGGCTTGCCTGATAAAACAACATTTGCAGGCGCACGTAATAACAGGGAAGAAGAAAACAAACTTCAGCTGAGATCCAGCTTCAGCCCCCAGCAAGAGGGAGCTTCACGGGGTGAGGGAGGGCACGGCTCCTAAGTCTGGTGCTGATTTGTTCCCAGGGCCGCCAGAGTTAAGCTGCCTCAGCTCATTAGGCCACGCTTTTTTCTCTGTTACACAATTGATGTGCATCAGGAGCTGGGAGAGAGGCAATTTGCTACAGAAAGCTGTAGCAGAGGAAGATACAGGGGGCAAAAAAAAAAAAGTGGCTTACTTCCCATCTTTGCACCTTTTGTTTCCCTTCACCTGGCTTGACTATAAATATTTTGTGTAGCTCTTGGTTTTATACAGCCGCATAGTACACAGTGAGATTTTCCCCATAACCCGCCTCCTTTAGGTGATCATTATCTTTCTCTTCCACGAGGCTAAGAACATCCTCACCTCTCTCCTTGCTCCCATCTTCCCTTCCATGGATACCAGTCACCTTTTGGCTCTCTCAAACTAATTAGCATAATTAAATGATGCTAGAGTCACCGATCCCAGCTTCTGCTCAGTTTGAAGTTTGTGGCTTCTGTTGTAATGAGAAGGGGGGTTTGAGCATTGCAAACTTGTTCGATTTTCTAACTAGCAGTAGATTCTAACAAAATACAGTCCCCCTCCAATGCTAGTTTTTTATATAGTTGTAAACCACAAACCTACATAGATTGGTCTGTATGTGTGTGTTANGGCCAGGCTCTCCCCCACCCTCAGCACCAGCAATTTCTCCCTTCTCTCCACTCTCAATCTCCCTCTGTCAGTTCCAACCCATCCTCCTTGTCCTGTCCCCACAGGCCCTGCTCCAAAGTCTGTCCCCATCTTTCTGCCAGGCCCCTTGAAGCCCTGCAAGGCCCCCAGAAGGTCTGCGCGGAGCCTTCTCTTCTCCAGGCTGAACCCCCCCAGCTCTCCCAGCCTGGCCTCCCAGCAGAGGGGTTCCAGCCCTCCCAGCATTGCTGGGGCCTCCTCTGGCCCCGCTCCACCAGGTCCCTGTCTCTGCTGGGCTGAGGCCTCCAGAGCTGGGCCCAGCCCTGCAGGGGGGGCTCCCCAGAGGGGCAGGAGCCCCCAAACCCTTTCCCCGCTGGACCAATTTAAGGCAAGGGGATCCTGTGCGGCAAGGGCAGCAGCGCTGCAGATCAGCAGAGCAGTTTGCTATGAGCAATTAAAAGCAAAAAAGACAGAAAACTGACTTTGTGGGAGCAAAAAAGGTTCCTCGCAGCAACTCATTGGGTTCGCTCTTTAGAGAGGAACAATTTAATTTTATTTGGTGCAGAAATTTTCGTATACCATAAGCGCACCACAAAAGGCTGAGCAATAAAGAGCCCCTCACGCCTGAAGAAGGGTGGCAGGGATTTACGGGGGAACCCCTCAGGTGAAGCAGGGTGAGGTGACAAGAGCAAGGACAGGGCAGGGCCCGTCGCTGCCACCCTCCCTGGCTCAACCAGCTGCCATCAGCATTCTCCTGCTTCATGCAACTAAAGATGCTCTGACACGGGCTGCTAAAAACAGGGTTTGTGGTTTCTGAACGCTAAAGTTTCAGTCTCTTCAGCCTTGCCGTAGAATGGGCTAATAGCAACAGCCATGACATCTTGATTTAACACAGATTTCTTGCATAAAGTTTCTGCATGTAAAGCTTCACTGCATTCAGTGTCCTAGAGAAAGGCACTTGTGAATGATTGTGTTGGTCTGGAGAAGATCTTCTCAGAAAGGCCTTTTCTTTTGCTTCGTTTGTATTTGATTTTTGCTTGCTTGTTTGTTTAAAGACAGATGAACAAAGGACAACAAACCAGGTTAAGAAAGGGAAATTCTCATTGCCTTAATCTCAGACTTGGACAAGAAGTAATGCTTCGTGTGATTTAGTATGCTGGATGGAATTGTATCTTCTGAGAGAGACTGTAGATTACAAACCGTTCCTTCCTTGTAGCTGCAGACATTAGTCAGCCCCAGCTTGCTCAAGACAGCAGCGGGGATTCATTCCTCAGCTGTTATAATTCACAAAATAAAATGGTTTTTGAGAGTTTTTTTTCCCCGAGGACCTGATCTAGTGTCAGTGGTCTCAGCAGTAAAGTTCTCACTCGTTAAGGTGGGGTGGCTGAGGCAATGGCTATGAAGAATTCATCCCATTTCTGTCCTTCCTTGACCACCAGACGCAAGATCGGTTGGGTCTGAGGAGCAGCCTTGAACTTAGCCCCACTGTGAGTTGCATTGGTCAGTCAAGCTTTAGCTGCTTTCAGTCCAGTTTTTATGGATTTTTTCGCTACTCAGTCCTTTCTGCTCCAGAGGTATGGCCCCAGCAGGCTAACTGGGAGCTATCACCTCACTGCCCAGTCCGTTATACAACGGCCAAAGTCACAGAGGGGATAAAGGTAGAAGTAATAAGGAAGATCGTTTCTCACGTCTGTGTCAAGTTTTAGTATCTGCTGCACCCCAGGGAAGGGGTTCCGCAGTTTGCATCTACATTTCACAAAGAATCCTTTTCACTGGAGAGTTTGGAGCCTGCCAGCTGGTAGGTCCTTTAGATCCTCTCTTGGAAGACACAGTGAACAACTGGCCTGTGTTCACCATCTGTGACACTTGTGGTGTTGCAGACCTCTGCCACATTCTCTCTCAAGTCAGACTTCTTCCAGGCTTAGTCTCAAGACTCACAGTCTCTCCTCACGTGAAAACAATTCCTGACCTTTCTCTGAATCTTTTGCAGTTCTATTCTATCCTTTTCGAGATGAGAGGACTAGGGCTGCACACCATGCCGCTGCAGCGTGGGCTTCTGAGGCTCTGCCCTTCGCTCTCTCTATCTTCCCTTAATTGAGCCTAACAACTGGATCATTTTTTAGACTGTTTCTGAGCACTTGAGCTAAAATTTTCTGGAAATTTTATTATGACTGAAACATCTCATTCTTGCGTGGTCACAATAAGCTCGAAGCCCATCATTTTGTATAAATCGATATCAACCATATAAATAATTCATCAATTTGTGGTGAAAGGAACTGTATAAATAAGAACCTTTGCCATCTCTCCGAAGCCTATCACAACTGCAGCCCTGACGTGCTCTCGTGTTTTGATCTGGTAGCTGAAGGTCATTCTCAGGAGACGGAAAATATACAAGTGTGTAAATAAATAATAAATAAATACTTCAAAAATTCTTTCTTAAGTTCGTAGAACAGGGTTGGCAATCCTAGGCGCTACTTACAGAATGGAAGCAGCGCAAGCCTTCTTTATGCAACCTGCCTCAACCAGAGCTGGCTGAATATTTCAAAAGTATTTTAAGTTCCAGTCCTACCTTCACATCTACGGAAAAAGGATCTGATCCCTGTAAAGAATCTTCAAGATATCTCTGGGACACCGAGATAACTCTGCTAGTTGGTTGGACAAACATTTAACAAGCTCAAAAGAATATTGAAAAAATAAGAACTTATTTCATTTCTCTGTGAAGGTTTTCCTTGGGAAACTCTGGTTATCAGCAAGCTCAAGTTCCTGCTATTGTTGGTGATTTCTGAGAAGGTGAAGCTACTTGCTTCTATAGATTGATTTTAAGTTCTCTGCAAATTTAAAGGCAGCACTGGAGTTCTTAAAATTCTATTTGAGGTGTGTTTTTTATTTCTTTTCAAGTCCAGGTGAAAAAATTTACCGCATTGTGTGGGTGTGAACATCGTGGGATGTGGAACATCCCACAACTGAAAATTTTTATGAAAGATAGTTATAGCACAAAGGCTATATAGATATATGGAACTGAATATACAACCAACCATGAAAAATAAGTGAGCATAAATGTTGAACAAACTCTTACAATCCCCTGTTTCACACTGTGGTTTTGTCGACAAACCTTTCAGCCTTCCTCAAGTCCTGCAAAAAAACCCCTTGCATTTTATAAACTAAAATCCTACAGATGATGACATCTCACTAAAAAACAAACAACAACAACAAAAAATCAAGAAAACCAACCCAAAACCACCGAAATGTAAATGGTCTACTTAATTTAAACTCTTAATTTAAACCGTATTCTGCTGACACAAGCCTCTGCAGACAAATAGTGCGGGGAGGTGAGGAGGGATTAAGCACTGAAAGAACCAAGATGTCAGAAGAAACGTACAGCTTGTGTGGGGATCAGGGACTCTTTCTTCTGCAATGTGTTCATAAATTTTATCCGGAGTGTATATCGGGAGCAGAAAGTCAAGGATTGCGTATCGCTGGCAGTAAGCCAGCAACATGTTGGGAAGGTTTTACACCAGCTCCCTACACAGCGCTCTGCTAGTGCACCTCAAATGGATCTGCAGAGCCCCTTGGTGCATCCAACCCGTGCACAGACCTCTTGGTACATCTCAGAGGAGGCTTAGGTAACACCTCGCTTCTCCAGCCCAAAAGGTCACCCGTGATTCTGCCATACGTGCCATCGTTCTGAGCTGCTTCTCAAACTCCCTGCAGCCTCTTTTGCTGAAGCACGGCTCCGTCGTGCCAACTCCTAGTAACTTTTTGACTTTTCCTCCCCGTCACTTCCACAGGAGCTAATCCTGTTTCCTTGCTTGTCCAAGGGAGAGCTTTGGAAAGCCCTCAGCCAGGCTGAATTTGAATCAGCAGCCAGCTCTGTGTCCCATTTAGAGTCGCTCCAGCCATTCAGCCTGTAAGAACTATTAATCTCACTCTAGCCGGAATTCCCATGAATTCTCTAACCAAGAAGTTAGTCATTAAAATTAAGCATATTCTATCCTAGAGTACTGAAAAGCTGAAGTGGTGAAGGCCACATAAGCGATGTGCAGACCTAAGGGGAATGCTGGCTAATAGGAGTGTAAAATCTGAATAGTATGATATATTCTGCCAAAGCTCAGCTTGGAAGTTGCCTTCTTATTTTAGGGACATACTCTGAATATTTTCTTAACCACAGGAATACCGTTTATGTCAAAGTGACAGATTCAGACACTCAAAGACTGACAAATAGCTCACTTCACGGTGAGTTCCAATGACTTCGAGAGAGGCACAGGGCACATTTGGGGTTTCTGAACCATGGTGAATTCTACTGTCTGCTCAGTGAAGCAGAAGATGCTGCCTAGAAAGGACAGGAATTTCCAGTGTAAATAATTTGCAGCCCGTGACATGATCCTCCCTGTCCTGAGAACTTTGTTTCGTTGGAACTCGAGCAGACATCATGTGTCTAGGCGTGGAGAGATGGAGGCAGGTCCATTGGTCCTGATTTCAAGGTCACCCAGGTTTAGGTGCAGCCTTACAGTATTTGAAGTGAAGGTGCTACTGAGCGATGATGTTTTGTTAGAAGAAATGTGCAAACTTTGGGGAAGTGAAGAAAGCACCTCCCGAGTTTGAGAATAACGATATAGGAAAATGGAAAGGAGAAAAGCACTTGCCGTGAGAACGTAAAGGTTTTCAAAAGGAAAAGACATTAGTAATTCTTGACAGTCCACATCCAGGTAAAGGTTTGCTTCAGTATTTTAGCTTGAAAATAAGCACATAAATAAATTATAAAGCTATATGCCTTCTTTATAGTGCTTTCATATGAAGTTTTATGAACAAGCCCATTCTTCCTGCCTTTCTTTGCCAGTAAAGCCTGTCTTTGGCCAACGCACGTTTTATTATGATGAAAGAAAGCAATTAGCTAATTAGATGAGAGTGCTGATCTCAGGTGTTACTGAGAGGGGAATGGGGAGCAAGCTTCCTTCTTATGAGTAAGCAATCTAATTTGGACCAAGGCTGAACACCGAACACTGGCTGAAGCTAGCAGAACCTCGCTGCCACACACCAGCAGCTTTTGCCTCCTGGATTTCCATTTTCCAGTCGTCTACTCTTCCCTCAGCCTCTTTCAAAATCAGTTCTTAGTACCGCAGAGCACTGGTCCCCAAACCATGACTGCTGTGGTTCATCCTCAGGAGAGAGCTCAGCTCATTCTTTATCAATCAAACAATGGAATCAGATTCCACGTAAATCAAACAGCTTCCCACAGCTTCTTATAATTACATGATAATCACCTGGTGTTTGCATTTGTGTCTGCATGTTTATGCCAGGATAAAGGTTGGACTAGATGATCCTTCAGGTCCCTTCCAACCTGATATTCTATGATTCTATGATTGTCTCACCAGATCTGAGGAATGTACACTGCAAGACAGTATTGTTTAAGAAAAAAGTGTTCTTCATACTGTTAGAAATGCTTCCTAGGCTATGAGTTTTCCCAGAAGAGAAACTGTCTTTGCAGTAGCTATTGTGAAAAAAAATCTGACCCATTAAGGATTTCATATCATATCTTATTCCATGGTATCATTCAATCTCCTTAAAATTCCCTACTGGCCTGCTTGCAGTCTCTTCTGCAGCCAGCTGGGTGTAAAGCACTGTCGCTTCCTCCTCTGCCTTTCTCCTTAAGGCTGCTGGTAACCCCTGCTATGAGGAGATGTATGAAAATGTAACCTCTGTATACATCTTCCTGTGACGCCGTTGTCTGCAGGCACTGCCTTAATACACAAGAGCTCCCATTTCTGTAGAGCAGACAGAGCGAGATCAGAGAACCCTGCTCATGTCTCCTCACGTGCTAATTCAGTCAACGCTCTTACGTTAGCTCACTGTTAATCTGGGGGAAGAAAGCAATACCGAATTTGATAAAGTGGTGTGGTGGATGCCAAGCGTAGGCTGGGAACAAACCATTTGCAAGATCCATCCTAAGCCCTGCAGAACGTTGTGCCATGACCCGCTCCAAAAAGCAGCCCCAGAGAATCAGACCAGTTCAGGAGGATCCTTACAGAATGGTATAATTCTTCACACCACTGACATTATAGATTACTTCTAAGAAGGCATTTAGGAGGACAAATTACTTGTTGTTATCTGCAAACCAGACTTTTCACATTCTTGGGTCCCAAATAAATACTCTTGGATTTGTTGGTTATTTCCAGATCAATATACACAGCCCCATAACAGCAGAAAATTAGTTCATCGATAGGAATTGACCAGTGCATGATCCCAAAATCGCAGGTACGCAGATTAAAAGCAGCAGCTACTTTGTGTGTGTGTGCGTGGGTGGGTGGGTAGGTAGGTGTGTATTGATTTAAGGAGACTCCTTCCCTGATGTGCCTGATGAAGAAATCCAAAACTTTCCATTCCAGGGCAGACCAGATCTTAAGAGGACTAAATGTGATAGTGCTGAGGAAATCAAAGGCTGAGATGATGCAGCCAGAGGCTTTGAAACTACATCTTGTTTTCTGAATCTCTGCTGCACTGAAATACCAAACATACAACAATGGAATTTTCTTGGGAACTTTTTCCATTCCTTTACGGTCTAGGTGCCAAAAAAATACTCCTTTGGAAAGAATGATCCCTTTGCACAGCGTAAGCGCCGCTCTGTAGAATAGACAGAGAGGAAAAGGAAAAAAAAGAGAGAACCAGTATGAAGAAGAGGAACTCAGTTTCCCAGAGAAGACTGTGAACATTCCTGTGACCCTCTCTGTGCACCACTGGCTTGAATAATTACTTATTTCCAGCATGAGTGCTTCAGAGCTTGCCAGGAACGTGGCGTGTGAATGACAGACAGAGAGAGGAGCCATCCCCAGAAAAGAGCATTACGCAGGATTTTCCTTGAACTGTTTATTCTCTGCATCTTTCAGTTACCTACCGACTTGAAACTTTTGTTTAACAGGGAAGCAGGAAAATTTTTAGAACGTCTTCCACGTTTGTAATATAACGGGGTGAAACTGAGCTGTAAACGAAAGTTCAAGGTAGGTTAACTTTGAGCATTAGCAAACTGAAAAAGAAAGTTCGGGGTGATGCAGCAATTTAGAGGAGTCTTGCTTCACAAGTTCAAGCCAGGCATCTTATTATGGCCAAATCGGGGTATTTCCAGATGAGATCTCTGAAGTAAAACATTCAAAGCACCTAAGGACTTTCTGAAAAAGCTGCCTCTTGTGACCTCAATTTCCAGTTCCCTCTAGATAGAGCACTACTCTAGGAAAGGCTTAAATTCAGGAGCGAAATGAATTAGCTGCAGGTTTCTACCCTATTATTTACTATTATGTCCACGAAATATGCCGGAAACACTTTTTCAGCAAAACCCAGTTTGACTAAAGAAAACCGCTCACAGAGGTCATCCTTCAAACATGGAAAGGGTTTCAGTGCCAGCTTCGCAAAACCCAGAAGCCAGCAGTGTCTTCATTCGAGACGCAGAAGAATTTGGTTTCCTGAGGTTGTTCCGTTGTGCTGCAGATAACTGAACACCCAGCGGCAGAGATAAGGTTGCTCAAAGGGCTCACGTCAGAGGTCAACGTCCTAACCACCCGTGCCATACCCTAGTCCAATCTTTTCTAGAGTGTGGAATACCTCTAAAAAAAGGGATTTATTTATTTTTAACTCATTTGAGGACACTCACCTAAGAAATTCTATTCCCCTGTTCCCTCGCTCTGCGTTGGTCCAATTGGATCAACACGCAAATAAATTGGTTTTCTTTTCTCACTGCTGCCAGCCTGCCTGTTTTGTTGTGGGGATTTTTTTTCCCTCGGTTCAGCAAGCAAATCCAAGAAGTCAATTATTCGCACAGCCCCATGTGAAGTTTTTCACACCAGGAGTAGCGCTCCCATTTCACCGTCTTCCTTGTCCTCATTGTTCTTCCTTTTGGGAACCAGATTATGGGCTCATCAACCTGCAGGGTGCTGCTGAAATGGCTTCGATACAGTGACTATTAGAACAAGTCGGAGCACTAATTGCATTGCCTCGTCTCGGGGATTTTTCTGTTCAGAACGGTAAAAGGGACCGTCTCCTTCTACCTGTATCTGCCAAGGTTCACACAACGTGCTCGTAGCCAAATGCAGCGGTCCCTCTTTCTGGTCACGTAATTGTTCATCTTGCAATTGATGTTTATGGACATGCATTAAAAGGTTTGATGAAGTACTAAATAGTGTCGGTATCTGTCAATCTCGCTTTCCAAAACTAGAACTGAATAACAGGTCTCTATTCACCAAACATTGTATATCCCAGTTAGGGACTGAGGAGATGGATTGACAAGGAACAGAACAAGAATGCTTTGCTTGCTTCCAGGGTTTCATTGTAGAAAAACATTCTTCCTTCTCTCTTGTCTAAATCTCCCTCTTTGAGTTTCAAACCATCCCCCCTTGCTCTGTCCCAACAGGTCCTGCTCAAAAGTCTGTCCCCATCTTTCATATTTCACATAGGAAAGTTGCTTCAGCTCTTGGATCATTCTGAAGCCCTCATAACCTCACGAGTCCAATCCGTCCTGGTGTTTGTGCTCATGTCCCCATTATTAGAGGTGGTTTGTGTGACTTTTTTTAATTGAAAGGCTTACCGTAGAAAGACCGACCAAACCGACTTTAATTGCTAGCAGAATTCTCTGAACCTGTGTGAACTCAGCAAAGACTTCAGGGTAATAGTTCAAGTTTACTCCAGTTTCACAAAAAAAGATGCTATCAGCCATCTCAAACTTGAATTCAGCGTGACTGCTTTTGGAGCTCTAGCTCCTGCCCTACAGAGTCACCAAACCTCTTCTGGAATATACAGAAGAGCAGAACAATTGGAAGACAAAGATTTTTGTGCAGAACTCTTATTTTGATTTGGTTTTAGTCTCAAAATAGTCTCACGTAGA
>WEIS01014089.1:0-16677 GCA_013389965.1 Todus mexicanus | reverse complement strand
GGTCCCTTCCAACCCGAATCAGTCTGTGACGCTGTGCCAGAGTGGATGGGACCTTAATAAGGGCAGGACATGTGCAAATGACCCAGCTGACACTGCACAGCACCACAAACCAGCCTGAGAGATGCCAGAGCTCCAGGCTTCACGTCAGACAAGGAACCCAGCAGCAGAGCTGCTGACAAAGGATTCAGGTGAAAACACTCAGATTCAGCCTGACTTTTGGGTGGTGACACTCGGAGACTATGCCTGGTCCTCTGCGTGGTACAAGACCCCAAGGTCCTGCTCCTCAAGTGCTTCCACTTCGCCAGCTCATTTCAGGACGGAGAAATAGTTACAAAGAAAGACTACGAACAGCTCTGGCCTCGTTACCCAACGTAAGTAACTCAGCCAGCATAAGGTTAACAGCACGTTGGGAAAACACCAGCATTTCACCAGTGGAGCAACGCCACGCGGCAACCGATCCTCTAGTGGCCAAATTGTTCCTTCTCTTTACGAACAGAGCAGAACCTCTCGCTCCTCGGATGGGGCAACTGGCTAAGGGCAGGCAGCAGAAAATCCACACCAGTTCTCAAAGCAACGACACCCCCATGAAGGACCAGTTCAGGAAGGGTAGCAGGCAAAAGCTAAGCTCATCTATTCCTCTCAAAACCTGCTGCCCAACTTCCCGCTCCTCATTTCGAGGAGGTGGTTGTTTGAGATTGGCACAAGAGCTACGACAACCCCATGTTTAACCTCTGGGCTTGCAGGCTCACGGCGTAAAGGGACACGATGGGGTTGGCATCGCTAATAGAAAGCATCCAGCCAAGCTGAAATTCCCCACTAGGAAAAGGGCAGCCCTACACGTACAGCTGGCTCCTGGCAGTAGAAACGTATTTCTTTAAACTTAATGTATGGTGGGGGGTGACAGCGGGCTCTGTCACCTGCATTTATGCAACGGGAGACAGAAAGGATGGGTCACGCATGTTATGCTACATCAAAGAACCCCTCCAAGCAGGAGGCAAAATAAATAGCTGCAGGAGAGGGGAAAAAAAAAAAACCACAGGTCTGGTTTGAGTGCACACGCTGCCCTTGATTCTTAAAAGCACTCCAGACACTGGCTCTGCATTCTGCTCCCATTACAGGAGCATTTCCAGCTGATTACATGCCACGGAGCACAGCTCACATACAACACGGGCTTTACATGCTGGCGCTGACTGCAGGGGCCAGACCTGAACAAAGCTTTCCTGAAAGAAGTGCGAAAAAAAAAGTCAGTCATCAAGAGAGGGGAAGCCCAGCAGCGCCTGCAGGGGAGCGTGGTCGGGAGCTTTGGGTTCTGGGGTGCACGGCATCAGAAGCATCCCCCTCTCCACACACGGTCCCAGGGCAGCACGTTGGTAGGGGAAGAGAAGGGAAACCAGGAAGGTAACATCACAACAGCATCACCCGCTGGTCCTGTTTTCAGCTCACAAGCACGGCCGTGCCTGAAAACTTTGGCACTGAGCTCAACCGAAGACAAAACTCAGGAGAGATGAGGAGATTTCAGAAGGCTAGAGAAGGGGAAAAGCTCACTGGAGTCACTGGAAGAGAATCTGTGTTCAGTTTTTCATGCACCTAACTGAACGCAAGATGCAGTCTCCACTAGCACCTCAATAATAATAATAATAATAGTTCTCAAACTGGAGTATCTACATTTATCAGGTAGCGAACCTCGACCACCCCACGCACAGATGGAGGATGCAACATGAGTTACTGAAGTCAAAAGAGCTGCCTTGCTCCTTCTAGGTGGGGAAACCGCCCTCTAAGGGAGGACAGAATCTGACAACACTTACAAACCTCTCACTGAGGTTTACTAAACAGCCACTTCGCAGCGCATTCGCCTCTTTGGCATCTGTCTCGCCGGGGGGTTGAGGAATACGAGCAAAAGGAAGGAAAACATTCCTGCAGAACTCCCATAAACGGAGCAGCGTTACGAATGTCATCGAAAAGAGCCTGGAGCTGATAATATCCCCGAATGGCGAACTGGAACCAGCAGCGCTGCTAAGGTATGTGCTCCTCGCTCTTCAGTTGAGGCTGAGCTCTGCTGTTTCCATAGCGCTGGACAAGATACAACCAAGCAGAAGAAAATGCAGTATTTAAAATCAAATAATTAGATGCAGGGAAAACAAGCGGGATATATCTACATGGTGGAGGCATCTACCCAGGTCCTACAAAAAGCTCAATTCCTTAGAAAAGTGCGAGACTTTCTGTTTGCTTTCCCTCCCTCCAGCACTTCCAGAGAAATGGAAGCAAGGCGCCTGGACACCCCCAAATTCCTAACCAGCAAATACCACGCTGCAGCGCTAAGCTGGCTACAGCTGGCAACCTCGCGCCGTAGTTTCCCTCCCCCTTTTCCTTTTGTGAGCTGATTTAACAAGCCGCAGAATCCCACGAGACACGACAATCAGCCAACAGCAATAGAGCACCGTGCCTCGAACTGTACCCGTCCATCTGCGCTGCTCCCTTCTGACAGGCACACAAAAGGACCGAGTTGGGAGTAAAAAAAAACAAAACAAAAAAACGTTGCCAAAAGGAACTCGTGCAAAAGAAAGAAAGAAATAAATTTCCGGCAGAGCGCATTTGAACTCGATGATCTTAAAGGTCTTCCCCAACAGAAATGGCTCTATGAGTCATTCCCACCGCCTGTCATCCCCCCATTGGGGGGAACTGAGACACCAATTAAGTGTTTCGGGATGGCAGAAAAACATGCCGCCCTCTGCTAGGTGTCTGCTCTGCCAAACAGCCACATGGTCACTGTCAGACGAAATCAGCAGCATTAAACAAGTCAAAGTTTTGTTTGTTTTTTTTCCTTTCCAGCACCCCCAGTGATCCGATATCTGATCTAATGGGCACCTCAGCGGGAATTTGGGATCTCTAGCAGAGAACCTTGCACTTAGAACTACATATAAAAGGTGATGCTTTATTTAAACATGGACACTCTCTTCCTGCTTAAGAGAAAATAACGGCATCGCCATGTTTTCCCCGTCTCTCAGCACCACGCCGCCCAAAAGATCTGTGCTCTCCCCACTCAGGACTGTGACAGCCAAGCTCAGATGCCTCACGCAGCCACCGTGCCCTCTAGCCTGGTAAAGCCATCTCCGCTTCATGCCTTATCATGGTGAAACCGTGCCAGCCCGCTCACGTCCACAGCAAACCGGTTCTTCCTTCTCCAACTGGTTGCTGCCTAGAACCGGTGCCCAAAAGGCTGAAGAGCGGCGCTTGTGTCTGACCTGGAGTAGACGAGAAGCAGGTAAATAGGCCAAGCAGCGCCGAGCCAGAGAAACAAAGGCTCAGAGGCTGAATTACCCCTCCCCTACATCAATTAAAAAGCAAATGCAATTATTTTGTACCAATAACTGCGTCTAGAGTGCACTTTTGCCTTAGGGAGGCTAAAGAAAAAAAAAAAAACCACCACAAAATGAGATGGAGGCTCAAACAACATCCCATTTCCCTCGTGACATTGTCAAGAGCGGTGACGTGAGGGCTTTGAATTTAGGCTGGCAGGGAAGTGCTGAATCGCTGTGACAGCCGGGGAGAGGGCACCGCGCACGCAGGGACAGCCCCGCACGCCATCGGGAAAGCCTCGCAGGCCAGCGAGCTCCACACATCGAGACGGGCGGCGAGAAACGGGGAGCTGCAGTAAAAAGGAAATTAGTGGCTTGAATATCAAAGACCGAGCGCCATGGGGTGGGAGAAAAGGCCCTCAAGGATGGGAGCACGGGACTGGAGAATGAAGAGCAACCACAATATTTTCACTTAAGCGCTTATTTGGGGTAGATGTTGCCCTTCAACACAACCCACAGCAGCAGCGGAGCTGTTTTACCCGCACAGCTCAACTGAAGCACGTATCAAATCCCAGCGCTCCGGCTTAATCACAAGTCCCCGAAGGCTAAAGAAAGACACGGCCGAGCAAGAAATTAACTGGCAACAATGTGGGATGCAAACGAGGCAGCTCCGTAGCACTGCACTGACTCCAGCTGAAATTCCTTCTTGATGAGCTTTTTAATTGGAAAGCCAACGAGCAAGTGGCAGGGAAATGAGAGAGCAAGGACAGGAAAGGGTAAGAAAGCAAAGAGAGGAGTGACCCCGCCGTGTCCGGGGTGGGAACATTAAGGACACACCTGAGTAGTCGGGTTCAAAGAGCACTGCGATAAGCTCCTGCTCACCCTTGGCATACGTCAAGCAAACAGAGAACTCATCGACTTCAGACAAGGCAGCAGCTCTTCGGAAAGCTTGAGAAAAACGGGATGGAAAAATGACAACGGACGTCCTTTTACTCTAGAAGAATCCGTGAGATCCAGCCTGTTGAAAAGCTGGCACAAGAGCAAACGGCCGAGGCAGTAAATTACTTCCCAATGTTGAGATAGCTCCTATAAAGTTGTCATTACTTGTCTAGGTTATCTGTAGAAAAAAAGAGATAAGGTCGGAGCTGAAAAATATGAGTGTGTAAGTGAGCCAGCCAAATGATATGTATGAAATGCTAAGGTCCCTTCCTTGCTAACCGCTTTGGAAGAGCCATGGGGCCGGCCAGAAGGGCAGATACCACTCCTTGGAGTGCCGGCACAGACAGCTGTGGACATCCCTGACACCCGTAAACAGAATAAATAACGTTAGAGACAGCGCTGAGCTCTTTCCACACGATTCACCGTACACCTTAAGCTTCCAGCTCGGTTCTTATCCACCTGCCAGGTTTGATTTTGCCCAAGATGACAAGCTGGCCTCAAACAGCTTTTTTCCCTCACCAGGAAAAAAACCCTCACATTTTCTTTGGGGAACGTACACAAGATAAGATAATATGTTCCAAACCCCTTAAAATATTTCTGCCCACTTATTTGAAAGGATATAAAACCAGCTCTGGGCTTTTCCTCTGTTAAATACAGTTCTCCCAGCCAGGAGCTGCTTTTAGTGGCAGAGCTTTTCCCAGCCTAACATTTTTAACGTACAGGAGGAACGTCTATCTGCGAGTCAGACTGCTAAATTATAAACTCGTGCGGGGATAAAATCTCCCCATTCCTTCAAACAATTTCAAGGTCACTGCAACTCTATCCCAGCAAATAATTATATCTCAGCTGTAACAACTTATACCCGTGTAACTACCGGGATCCTAAGGCATTTCAGATGGCTTCAAAAGCTCAGCCGCCACTGCCAGTGACAGCTTTCGAGGGGGAAAGCACCAACGCCTTTGCTCAGGCAATAGCTCTGCAGAGCTGGCTTGGAGCAGGCCATTAAATTGTACCCAACTTTCCCGAGGAATTCAGAAGAAAAAGCCCGAGTCAAGCATGAGCGAGTTGTGGAAAAAACCCAGAACCTTTAATCACTTCAAACGGAGAATGTCAGAGACGGAAAATTCAAGGCTTGTGAAGTAGTTAAGGTCAATGCACAGGGAAACCAAAAATAGCCGATTATCTATTTACGCAGACACAATTTAAACGCAACGTTTAACATTCAACATTTTACTTGGCGACTCGAATTTCTTATATTTTCTAACCGCACCTCAAGAGCCAACGCTCACCCTGTNACGCCCAAGCCAGCGCTGATTCCACATCCTCTGACTTCTCTGTGTTTTCAGCTGTTTCTAACTCAGCGGAGATGAGCCACAGCAGCTCAGACACATGGCTTCAGACCCCACCAGGCTGAAACGAAGCTGTGAAGAGCCCAGTGTCACAAGTGGAAAGCAAGGTCTTTTAGAATCTTTCATAGAATCTTTAAGGCTGGAAAAGACCTCTTGGATCATCGAGTCCAGCCTATGCCCTAACACCACGACCCAGCTAAACCCTGCCACTAAGTGTGGCATCCAGTCTGGCCTTAAACACCTCCAGGGACGGTGACTCCACCACCTCCCTGGGCAGCCCATTCCAGGGCTTAATAACCCTTTCTGTGAGGAAGAGCTTCCCAACATCCAGCCTAAACCTCCCCTGGTGCAGCTTCAGGCTGTGCCCTCTCGTCCTGGCACAAATTGCCTGAGAGAAGAGCCCATCCCCCTCCTGTCTACACCTTCCCTTCAGGTGGTTGTAGAGAGTGAGAAGGTCCCCCCTGAGTCTCCTCTTCTCCAGGCTAAACAACCCCAGAATCACACGAAGGGAGTTACTAACAGCACCCCAAGACAACCAGAAGCCACCCGCGAGGGGATCGCGAGATGAATCGAGGTCATTTAAACGTGTCTTACATGACAGCTGACACTTATCAGACTTAACACTGGGCAGCGAGAAACCACGTCTCGAAAAAACACTGGAGAGAAATGCTAGCAAAAGAGAAAAGTCCACAGGACACATAATCCCTTATTTGTCATCTGATGGGCTCCACAATCCTTGCAGCAGAACCACAACACAAAGCTCTGAAGCTTCCAGAGTTCGAGGCTTTATTCTAATCCTGTTCCTGCCTCCTAAATAAACAAATAAATAAATGAATAAATTGTGCTGATTTGGGAAATGACGAGCGGTATGGAAAGGTCTGGGGAGCCCATCTGGATCACCACACCAACAGGCTTCAAACCTTACCAGGCACTAGGCTTCTTTAATCGGATTACACTTTAAAACCAGGCAATTTACTTTGCGGTGCCAAACTTGAAAGGATTTC
The DNA here is from genome assembly GCA_013389965.1 of Todus mexicanus. NCBI lineage: Eukaryota > Metazoa > Chordata > Aves > Coraciiformes > Todidae > Todus > Todus mexicanus. The sequence continues at coordinate 10,089 of WEIS01014089.1, read as the reverse complement.
TCACAGTGTCTTAATTAGGATGAGGTAAAAGTCATTTCACCTCATTTCCAACCCACTTCGATAGTAGATTTGCAAGACCACCTAGGACATCCTCAGCCTGCTTTGGCCCGACCCTGAAACCCATCTGGCAACAGGATTAGATATAAATCTAATGAGATAATGTATTTACATAATATTTACAGCACTCGCTTTTAGACAAGGTTACGCTCTCGCATCCTTAGTATGCAGCACCACATCCTTAGGACGCTACTTCCTTGTAGCTGGGAAAAGCTTGAGGTTTCTTGTTTTAAATGCAATTTGCCTTTAAAAAGAAACCATGTGTTTAAATAACAAGAGAAAAGTGCTAATGTAGTCTGGGTTTACCAAACCTAAACAAAACCAACTCAAGCCCCAACTTTCCTTAAGCTAAATAATAGACTCTCTCGGAGCGGCCGGGAAAAGCTTTGCATGCTTCTGGTTTAAGGAATCCGTGGTAATTTAGTGAATATCCTGCTCGTTTCAGATGTATACATGATTTTAATCTGCAACATTAAATAACCACGTGAGGTGGGACACGTCAGCAAGTCAGGAATCCGCATGTACGCGTGGTGGTCTCGGCGCTTGGCATCTTCGGGCCTCCCAAATATTTAAGCAATTCATTTTTACTAACCATGGGGGGGAAACAGCCACTTCACAGCACGGTGCGGGCTAGAGTCTGCTACAGCTCTTGGTTTCAGCCAAAGGAAAGACAAAAAAAATCTACAAAATCTATACCCTGTATAGATAAAATCAGTTCTAAACTCAAGGAGTCTGGATGCTCGGCTGGATTCTCTTCCAGGATACAAATATTTATGGAGAACTCTGCCCTGGTCCACGTTAGGGAGCGTCCAGCTTCGTGTCCAGTTTCAGACAAAAAATTCATCTCGACTTCTCAAAAATTGTCTCCCAGCTCAGGCAACAAGGATTCCCTAATAAGCCTTGAAGGTTTCTCACGGGAGCCATGGTGATTAACTGCAGGACAGAACATCACTTTAAACTCAGGTTTCAAAACATCCACCTGACGTGACAGACACCCAGGCAGGGGGCGGCGTTCAAGCTCTGCTTTAAACTGGGTGGCCCACGAGAGGGTGGCTGGCAAGTTCAGAGCGCCGTTATATGGGAAACTGGGATCTAAACAGCTCCGAGGGCATCGCACGGGCTCTCCAGGGTCCGCGCAGGAGAGGGGGCACATTCACACACTCCTGCACCGATTTCTTCCCAAAGGCAGCTCGCATCTTCCTGCCCTCCGTCGTTAATTAAGCATCTCACCTCTCCATCAGTCTATCGAAGATCTTGCTCTTTGCTGACAGCTAGTCCCAGGTGGACTAACATTTCAATCGCCGTTTTTCTCCCTTTCTGCAGAGAGCAGCTGTATCGGCTTCGCCAGGCTGTTGCTATAGAAACTAATCAATCCTCAACAGTTTTATTTTTACCAGTTTCTGTGAAATAGGATTTCTCTCATTTCCATGACTAAGCCGTGCTCCAGAGCGGGCTCCTTAGGACGGCGACAGCGCCATCTCAGCATTGGCCAGCACCTCGCACCCGGTGTCAAGGATGAGAAGCACCGGTCGTCACCCCCATTCAAAGGCACCTTCTTCATCTCAAGAGGACACTTCACCTTGAAGAGGTTCCCAGAGCCAGAGCGTTACTGAGCTGCAGCTGTATCCGTGGAGCGGAAAAGAGCAGAGGAGCGGATGGCACAGACTGGGCTCTTCTCTCAGGCAATTTGTGCCAGGACGAGAGGGCCCGGCCTGAAGCTGCACCAGGGGAGGTTTAGGTTGGATATTCGGAAGCTCTTCCTCACAGAAAGGAGGATAAAACCCTGGGATGGGCTGCCCAGGGAGGTGGTGGAGTCACCGTCCCTGGAGGGGTTTAAGGCCAGACTGGATGCCACACTTAGTGGCAGGGTTTAGCTGAGTGGTGGTGGTAGGTCATAGGCTGGACTCGATGATCCAAGAGGGCATTTCCAGCCTTAAATATTCTATGATTCTATGAAGACCACAGATGTGCTGGGAAAGCTCAGCAGAAAGCTCGAGCACCCAGCAGACGTCAGCCACGCTCTCTGCAGGCAGGAGGATCACCTTCAGTGAGTTCCCCCATGAGCGCTGCACACGTGGGCTGAGCTCTGCTCAGTGTAAGCGCCTGTGAAAGGCGAAGGGCTCACACGGAGCCGAGGCATGAACACGTGGAACCTGCCGCCAGCCAGCAAAGCAGCCCCGCTGGCGCTGCCATGGAAGGAGCTCAGCCTCCAGAACTTGTCTTATCCTTGGCCAAGCGTGACGGGGCCTTTCCCTTTTGGTTTGGATCTCTGTAGTACCTCTATTCTGTCTCACATCTTTAACCTACATCTCTCCTACCCATCACTATACCTCTCTTCTCCTTCAACCTCACTAAAACAATGCACTACGTTAAAAAACCGTTCACTCCACGGGATGAACAGTTTCTTGGCTCAGCTGCTCCTCGTATATCAAACACTGCCTCACGCATTCATCTTTAGAAAGTTCATCTCTCTGCCAAGCAGCCTCAACCAGCCGGAGCAGCGTGGGACCCACGTCATCCAGCTGAGCAGCTCCGCTCCCATAAACACGTTCTTTCGGCAGCCTCTACACAGAGGGGAATCGCTGCAGCAGGACCTCCGCTTTCCAGGAGCAAGGGAAGGGCAGGTCCTGCTCCTCTGTGCTCTCACCTGAAGGTTTCTGCCCTTTTCATCCCGTTGGAGCTCGGAACCGTGCAGCCTCACGAGACAAAAGTTTTCTGTTTGACCAGCCAGCTGGAGTGATTCACTCTGGCACAGCCACACCACAACACGAACGGATATATCAGGGGAAGAAGATGGGGGAGGACAGGACCATCGCTCCCAGCAACAAACTGCTGCACGAGCTTAGTTGTAACCTTCATATTTCACTCCTAAGTGCCAAAACCCGTTTGTTAAATACTCGGCGTCCAGCTCAACTCTACGCGGCTCTCACAGCACTGGATGTACCCATATCTGCGGTGACATTTCTGCAGTTTCGGGACCGCAGACAAAAGCTGAGGGGAACAAGGCGATGGAAACGTCCATCTCTCATTGCTCAAATATCCCATATTTGTTTAGGCGCATAGCTGTGGTTTGGGTCCTGAAATTCCTACACGCGGCTCAATGATAGAATAGTAAGTTGAGGGGTACAGATCAAAAAGGCATCAGGGAACCTCACTAACATCCACTCGTGCCACCAAGTCTCATGAGCATCTGCTTTGCCACCAAGGGAAACACGAAGAAATCCCCCCACGTGAACGTGCAGAATGCGGCTGCTAATTCCAGCACTGGCAAAGTGAGCCCTAAAGCCTTCAAGATGCAAACGTCAAGGATGGCATTTTAACCAAACCAAACCAGCAGCACCCAGCTCAAACCGCTCCTGTGGGCACCCTCAACACAAACCATCTCCCTGGTCTTCAGGCTTCTTAAACCCTTTAGGACACTCCAGCCAGCTCTGGAATCACTTTTGTCCAAGGCATGGAAAATAAGTAACCTGCTTGTCACGGACGTGTTCCTTGAAGCAAGGTGAGAATGAAGCTGATGGGTTCTCACCCTCCGTCTGACATAAACACGTTGGCACTCCCCAGCGAGCAAGTCCTGTGACACCGGAGGACTCGGCACACAAGCAAAGATCATCCCTGGAGGTGTTAAAAAAATGTGTAGATGTGACACTTGAGGACACAGTTTAGCGGTCGCGGTCACGTTGGGTTGATGGTTTGATCTTAAAGGTGTTTTCCAACTTTAATGATCCCATTATAGGAAGTTAATAGCCAGGAGAATTTGGCCCATCCTGGACATCCACCTATATTACACTTAGAATCATCCCAACGTTAGAATCATCCTTTGCAGAAGGTTTAGAGTCACTGTCTGCACAATTAAGACAATCCCACTCCGCATTAACAGAGGTTCCCACCAGACGGGCTGTGCTGGAGCGCTCTGCTCAAAGGCTGCACCTTTTCCATTCATTCATAGGTGCTCTGAACTCTTCACCCATTTAACTCTGCTCTTACACACCCTCCATGGCACGACTGCGCCTCCCTTCAGCTTCTAACCATCTTCGTGGCCAAATGAACCAGGCAGCGCCAGATCGCCGCCCTCTGCACGCAGGGCACAGGCACCTCCAGCGTGTCTGGACGGAAGGGACTGAACCCTCCAAGGGAGCTTCACTGGAAGGGAAACTGCACAACCCCATTTTCAGGTCCACTCGAAACAAGCCCTGGGTGCTACCTAAAACCCAAGTGCTCTTCGGTAGCACCCATGACTTAGGGGAGCAAAGCAGAGCACGGCTAATGTGATGTTTCTGAGGTCCCACAGCAAGTTTAGGGCAAGACAAACCCAGACGCAGGCCTCCTCCCAGGATCCTGCTGACCAAAGCGAGCAAATAAAACGTTCCAAAGCTGAATTAGAAGATCACACAGATACAGGAGGCTTCAAAGGCGCTGCCAATAACTGCAGCCTGCCTGAATTATTTAAAAAAGTGCTTAGAAAACAATTCAGAAAAGAGCCGGTGCACACCTAACGCCCGTGGCGCTACCACGCGCAGCACCATCAGCGCTCAGGTATCTCATTAAAGAGCCATCTCTCCTGCTCTGCTGTTTGAACAGCAGGGTGGGGAGGAGAAAACAGTTTAAAAGTGGGCGAGAGATTATTAATCACAGCACCAACAAGAGGCGAAACCCCAGCCGTGATTTCTAACAGAGAAATACACCGGGGGAATGCCCCAGGAGCGATTCTCTTTTTACAGGGGAAGGGGAAGACAGGGAAATATTTTGTTTGCACCTTTACACAATGTTGGAAGCTTGGACCTTGGCGCCGAGCTGCTGCTCCCAGCCAAACACTGCAGGACTTGCCACTTAATCACAGGACCTGGCCAGAGGTAATGCGATTATGACACGCCGGGGACAGACGGGCACGCCAGGGACGGACAGACAGACACGCCGGGGACAGACAGACAGACAGACACACCGACAGTCTTCTCCTCACTCCTTATGGGGTGACCCCTCATCCCCCTTGGCCGGTGCAGGACCTCCCTTCCAGAAGGAAGCACAGAGAAGTTGCAGCCGGATTCTCAGGCCACTGTGAGAACGTCGACCCCTAACAAACCATTTCTCTAAATCATCCAAAACATCAAACCCTGCTGTTTATTTTTAAATAGAAGTCATTTGTCTGACTCTAACCACATTTGGACTACTTGAAGCTCCTGGAAGGGTTCAGCCATTCCACCGTGTCATTTCCTGAACCAAACCAAATACTCACCAGTAATAACTGCTGCAAATTGACCGGAACACTCGCCGTGGCTTCGGTGAAGCAACAGCCAAAACCTTTCCCACAACAGATGTATGTAAAAAAAAAAGTACTAACTCCCAGCAGAACTTTCTCCTCGATGCACTTACAGAAGATGACGTACACAATCTGGGGCTCAACAGCAGCCTCAGTTTCCCCTCTCGCCAACAAAGATCCAGTCTTTTCACATCGAGAGATGAAAATAAAAAGCTTTTTTTTTTTTCCTGCAGATTTGGCTCTAGCACAATTCAGCCCTTACTGCTACTGGCAAAACCTACTGACTGCAGCTTGATATTTCAGGCCACAGATTGTTTTGTTCCTTCTTGCCTTTAATTTCCACAGCGAAGCAGGAAAAAAATTAAAATATACTCCTAAGTCTGCAGCCTTTATGCAGAAGCGCCCCCCAAAACCCAGGAAACCTCCTGGATTCACAAAGCATTTGTGATTTCTGGACTTGCTCTTGCTTATAAGCATTACGCTGTGCTTACACCAAGTTGATATTATCTCTAGATGCTCACTGATCTGCAAGAAATGCTTTTGCCCGTGCCGTAAGAGATGTGTTCTGCAACCAGAGCAGCCAGGGTGTGATCAAGGAGCAGAGACCAGCATCAGAGCCCCCTGGACTTGGCTTTCAGCAGATTTCCAGCCCCGAAAGGATCCCAATGAGCAGATCCCAGAGGCTGCACGGACAGCAGCACGAAGCCAAGCCCCCCCCCACAAACCCTGGCAGCCACCACCTCTTTGTAAGCCCCACCATCTGCTTTGGCAGAAGCCAGAAACTCATCTCCCTCTCCTCCAACGCTTCTCCTCCTCCCCACATCCTCCCTATCACCTCAACCCACCGTTGCCTTCTCTTCTTCCCCCCAGCTTTCCACTGGGGTTTGTTTTCCTGCCCAGGATGTTGAGCGTTGCTCAGTGGCAACCTTCACGCCCCAGGGAGAGACTTTATCTTGAATCCCGCCTTTGCGTTTCCTTCTCGTTCGCTTATCACGGTCCTATCACACCTCCCTTCCTGCCTACCTGCAGAAATCGGTGATTTCGGTTGGAGTCGGCCTCACACCCAGAGGGCTCAGCTCAGGGATGGAAGGCGGAACTACGAACCCCTCAGACCTTGGCAAAGTTCACGTGGGAATTAGAATAAACACAGAGGGCAGTTGAGTTTACGTGGTGAAACAACGTGTTCCACAGAATTTACTGCTGGGGGCATCTTCTGTGGACTTAGGGACTCTCTTAGGGACTGTCAAGGGTTTATTTGCTGTCTTTGTAGAAATAAAAGTGGCATAAAATGATCTGTGTCCCAAGTCAGAGCAGTGCCCCAGCTTAACACAAACGTCCTCCTGATCCCTGGAGGGGTTTCCAAGCCGTGGAGATGTGGTGCTGAGGGACACGGGGCAGTGATGCCCTGGCAGTGCTGGGGGGATGGTTGGACTCAATGAGCTTAAAAGTCCTTTCCAACCAAAATGATTCCATGAAAGGGGCAGCAGTGGGAAGGCAGCTTCCCACACCATGCCCAAAACACGTGTGTTTCTTCCAGGAAATGCCCGTTTTGTACCTAATTCAAAACTTTATTTCTGAGACGGCTGAAACGCTGCGGAACCTGGTACAGCAGAAAGGGAGATGGTCTGTCGAGAACAGGGTGTTCAAACAGGGAGACTTCAACAAAAATAAGGAACTAAATACCACGCTGACATCAAAGAGACACGAAATCAGGTGGAGGAAGGAACGGTGGAGTTCTGCTGGTCCAGCCAAGCGTTTATGACCCTGTTTTTGTGACAAGCTTCAAGGTAGGGGATGGAGGACAGCTCAGCAGCTCCCTTACCAGCAGAGATCTTTAAATATATGAGCAGCTTCAGGAGGAGTAGGAATCGAAATGACCCCACCAAAAGAGGAAAGCTGCCTAAAGGTGTTGGAGAAAGGGGAAACACAACGCATGCAGAACTGACTGTGCGGAGGTTTCTGCACCACCTCCGAGGGTTTCTACACCACCAGCCCTTCCACATCTCCATCACCAAGCTATGCAGCCCAAGTTCTCTCCGATACAGCTTTATCATACACAAAAACCATTAAATCCCTGCTCCAGGTACCTACTTGGCGATTTTTTTTATCTACCAGCACTGAAGACATCAATAGTTTGAGCACCGCAGAGCCCTGACAACCAGGCACCCGTTGACGCGCCTCAGCCTTCCCCATCAACTCACCTCTTCCATTAATGCTTCCCCTTAATTGACACCGTGTCTCTCTCTGGGCACGCGTCCAGCCCTTATTTATTGGTTTTAATTTAGAAAATGCATCGAGTCATCATCAGGAAAACAAATCAAGACACAGGAATAAGAGCTAAGAGAAAACCCTTCGACTTTCAAGTTGTTTCCAAGTCGTTGTTGACCTGTTGCACACCTCGGGATGCTGTAGCCGGACAAGGGCTTGGCAGGGTGGACGCTGCGCCCTCTTTTCCATCACCTCCACCCTTCCACCCGCCTCCCACAGCATCAAGTCCCTTTAATTTGCCAACCCTTGACTTTCCATGAAGCGTCAGGCAGACAGAATTTCACATTCCCTGTTTCCAAACCCTTGAAGTTGTTTTTAAAGGAGTCCAGAAAGGTGAAGTTGGCTATAATTAAACATCCTGCCCGCCGTGGACAGCTTACGGCAACACCCTCCCTGCCCGTGGGAAGGAGGGAAACCACAGGCAAAGGTGCTCCGGAGGAATCGCGCATCCCAAGAGATGAGCAAAACGTTGGTATCCAGGCTTGGCAACAAGGGCAAGAGGTAATTTCACGCTCTGCAGCATGAAAACAGCCCGCAACAGAGCCAGGCTGACACACAGGCAGGAGACAACCACCCAAGTTTCTTCTCTGGCCCACTAAGGCCACTTGGAAATGTAACCTGGGTACTTGTTTTTTTTTCTGCAAACTCAATCCCAAAATCCAATGTTTTGTACCAAGAGGACACAAAGGAGGATTTTTGCTGCTAGGATAAACCTTTCAGCAGAGATTGTACGTCTCGGAGCCATCCCCCAGCCACCCCAGGATGATAAAAGTCACCGAGATTGAGCCCACGCTAGAGAAAACAAGAGATCTGACACTGTCCAGCTTGTCCCAGCTGCTCCCCAGGCAACCATCAGACCTTCCTCGCAGGGAAATTCAGCAGTGGTTTCTCACAAACCCCTCCTCCCTCCAAACCAAGCACCAACCTCCTCACGTGGAGCCATTTAACCCAAAGTTAAAGCCCAACAAGTCGACAGAAACAATCTCAAAGCCTCTGAAGGGTCACCGGTCCGTTTTTGACATCCAACGCGCGTCATTCAGCGCAGCACCCNGGGGATGGGCTCTTCTCTCAGGCAATTTGTGCCAGGACGAGAGGGCACAGCCTGAAGCTGCACCAGGGGAGGTTTAGGTTGGATATTCGGAAGCTCTTCCTCACAGAAAGGAGGATAAAACCCTGGGCTGGGCTGCCCAGGGAGGTGGTGGAGTCACCGTCCCTGGAGGGGTTTAAGGCCAGACTGGATGCCACACTTAGTGGCAGGGTTTAGCTGAGTGGTGGTGGTAGGTCCTAGGCTGGACTCGATGATCTCAGAGGCCTTTTCCAACCTTAATTATTCTATGATTCTATTCTATAAAACAGCTGGTATCACAAGCAGTCATCTTACCAGGAGGGGGGAGAAAGGTGGCTGTCGTCACCACGCATTGTCAGAAAGCGCGGCAGAGCTGTTAGAACAAGAGGCTGATAACTCTCGCCGTGTGTGTTTAACTCCTCCGACCCTCTTCACTTTATCTAAACACCCTGCGAGTACATCCAGCGCTGAACGCGGACAAGCCTGGAGTGGTCGCAGGAATTTTCCCACTCAAAACGAGAGCTCAGAGCGGCTCGTGTGTTGAAAGAGAAGAGTAAAGTTCGACCCGAGAGCAGATTTACATTTCAGAGGAGCAAACGGAGGCACCGGGGAAGCCCCAGCTGCCCGAGTCGGCGGCTCTCGGCCGTTCAGCTCAGCGGGTTGTGTGAAAGGAAAAACGGATTGAATTGGGCCGTAAACGGGCAAGTCCCATCCCTCGGAACAGTCAGCTCACGACAGCACTGGACTCCAGTCTATTCCCCCTGTCCCAGTATAAACCAGTGGCTCAGGGAACAGCAACAGCAGCAGAGAAGCTGAAACAGCGAAAAGCCGCGAGTCGAGAAACGCGCCAGCGAGGGGTTTGCTTGGGAGATGCTGAGGAAAAAAAGGGGGAGGAGAAAAAAAAAACCCCACTAAAAAAGGTCTGAGAGCTTCAAATCCGAGCAAACGCCACAGCAGAGCTCTTTAAACGCTGAAGCCAACGAGGCTGCGCAGCCGAGCCCCAAACCCCACCTGGGAGCCCAGCTGGGAACCACGGCGGTGGAATTACCGCAAGCCAAGAACGTTCCCGGGGAAGGGTGAGCGTGGCGAGAGGACGGCGGCTGCTGCTCGGCCCCAGGAAACCCACCCCCAGCGGCTCTCCTCGCCCCGAGAACAAACCCCTGGCTTCGGGGGCAGCAGCAGCAGCAGCCCCAGCCCTGGAAGCTCCAGCTCCAGCCAGACTCCCCTCCCCTTCTCCCTTCTCCTCAGCTCAGGGCACACAACCTCCTCCACCAACCACGGTCCCACAGGCAGAACCAACCTCTCAGGGCCCCTCAGCCCATCCTCACAGCCCCCCACATCCATCCCAGCACAACAAAACATCTCGTCCCATCTCCTGGGCCCTCAATTCCCATCCGAGGCGCCTCCTCCTTTGGCCCAGACCCCCCAGACCAGCCTCCTC
>WEIS01014088.1:722-10766 GCA_013389965.1 Todus mexicanus | reverse complement strand
CCCCCCCCTTTTTTTTTTTAACTGAAAAAATTACTGCTGCCATGGTAAAAAAGAAAGGACTGGACAAAAGGAACCTGCACTTTGACTTGTTGTAACAATCAAAGAAATCAACCCATGGGTTCTTGGAACAGCGGCTAGAATAAAGACATTACTCTTCTAATTTCAGATGCTCTAGCCTGTTACACAAGGTGGACATCAATGGTTTTAAAATTCATTTAATTCTTAAAAACAACTTCATCTGGGAATGAACATCCGCGGCTCTCTCAGAGACAGAGCGAACCCTCCCAGGTAAGCCGGGTAATGCCCGAGCTTGCCTTACACAAAACACTGTGAAAGGTGACGGTTGAACCAGAAGGGTGGAGTTTACCACTGTTCTAAACTCTAATGAACCCTTTCATGCAGTTCTAACAACACTAAAATATTTGTCTTTCCCTGTCTTAATACTTGAATCATACTGCAACACTTGCAGAAAATACACCTGCAAATGCTGCAAGCACAAAAAACGGACTGAAAGTCAACTCAAATCCTATTATTAGTTGCCTGAAAAAATAAAGAATGTTTTATTCCCTCTTTAATGCTTTCTATTTTTTAAATGGAAAAAGAAAAATAGCAATAATTTCCAAATTTGCATGTGTTACCCAATTAAGTAATGGAATAAAAAAAAGATCACTCTTCATAGAAACCCTTTTCTATGTAAGAGAAATTCAAACCAGATTTTTTAAATGCAATTTTGCAAACTACTGTCTATCTGTGAGCTTGGTCCTACAAAGACTTAGGTGTGAGTAACCCGACCTGAACGAATAGTGGCTTTGACATCAACTGGAGCGTTTATGTAAGTCACTTGTTTGCATAAGCAACTGCTGGATTGTGTTTGACTTCTTCTCTACGGATAGTCCTTATAACTCCAGCAATTCAGTCAGCAATATCAGGCTGCACATTCTGCATAATTAAGCCATTTTCCTTAGTGTAAAGTCGTTTGGACTTTGACAAAGAAAAGCACAAAGAAAATTCATTCAGTGATGTTCGAAGATGGCTCTAGAGGTGAAAGGCCAACTTTCCCTGCTGCAAGCTGCAGACAGAAATCCTAAGGTCTCCATTCAACTCAGTTCTCCTGTCCTGACTTGCCACGGATGGTATGAGAATGAGGAGGAGGGACAGCGCAAGACCTGCTGTCCTGCAGTAACCAGAGGTAATGAAAACCAGAAAGAAATAAAGAAACAAATCTACATCCAGATCCAAAAGTAACAGCAAGTGCCACCTAAAAGGCAATAGCTACTAATCTTCTGGAAGAAGGAATATGTCACACTGTGGGCTAAACGCACAGGACCTCAACTGCTCTTGTCATACGACAAGTGCTGCCAGTCAGATCATTCGGCTGGAGCAGGACATCACCTGAAAACTTCCCTGGGTGGACTGACCTTGATTTTTCCAAGCCCACAATTTCTTCATAATCAGTTAATCAATCAGTCGCAATCAGTAACCTACAGACTGTTTAAAAATGTCATGCTGAAATCACAAAGTATCTTTTCTGGGCCCTAAGCAAAGAGTTCAGAGGAGAAAAAGCGAACAGTGTAAGAACAGTTCCCCAAACATTCATACAACCAACAGCCTGTTCATACCAACACTCCTGGATAGCAAAGAAAGGACCCAGACCAGCAAAGCACTTAAGCACATGCTTTAACTTTGAGCACGTGCCTAAGTGCTTTGCTGGAAAAAGGCCCAAAGAAAAGAATGAACATGGTTAACTGCAAACCCCCTTCAGAACTGGATCGGCTGCTTTGTTTTTCCATTAACTCTAGTTGCTAGCAAACACACGTTTGGTCTCAGACATCCTGCCCAACATATTCAACCCGTATCACAAAAATAGTGACCTGGTACAACCAACCTCTTTACTCGGGGAACTTCCATGAATTGGAAAGCGAGGGAATTGCAAAGTGAGGGAATCGCAAGACATGCTTGGGATTTAGGCTACTTAAAAGGTACAAGTAGAAGCAGCACCTCCACATCTCTCTGATCGGCAAACCCACATGAAGGCCTCGACCACTAAATACTTTCAGTAGTTCACCACACAAGCCTGCATTCTCCTGACTCTTCCACCTCTTACATCAAGCTCCACAGAACACACTTTGGAGACCTCATCAGAAGGGCACAAAACACTGCCACAGACCAATGCCTCTCCTTTCCCTCTCCCACTCGGGAAGGAAAGAAACCCAAGCTTGGAGAAGACCATTTCCGACTCTAGGAATAGGAATGAGACAGTCTTTTTTATTACCTCCACCCTGGTCCATTAATAACATTTTTATATGCATCAAATTTACCCCCAAACCAGAATGAAAACAAAATTCCCTGGAATATCTTAAGAAAAATGCTTAAGTAAAAAAAAAAATAAAAAATTGGAGTCCAAAAATGGAAAGATGATTAGGGAGGTAGGTGAAGTCGGAATGAAACAATAATAAAAAGCACTAAGAACACATCATATATTCATGGTTCTTGAATCATTAAGGCTCTGCATGACAGCTCTCACATGCACCGGTATGGCAAACTCACTGACTTTTAAGCAGGAGTGAAAGTGGTTAAGCCCTAGGACAAATAATTTGAAAATCTCAGCCCAAGTCTGATCTCAGAGAGTTTAAAGGAATGCAGACTGCCCAAAAACACAGCAGCTGTTTGTTTTTTCTGCCACCTTTCCAAGGTTCATGTCTGGAGTGAGGATAAACAGTTCTGAAAAAATGTTATGTGGAGTTCAGACTTTAAGAAAATAAAACATCAGACTAGTATTTCTTGCAGAAAGATGAAAAAAAAAGCCAACCCAAACCTTAAATTATTCAGCCCTGGAAGTTTTCAGGTAGAGCTCTCAGGAGCAGAAAGGTAGATGGCTCCAGGCTTCAATATATTAAAGCGCTTTCTCTAAAAGCAGTCTGCATTTTCAAAACTTTGTCCTGATGTGGTTTTCTTGAGCAATCTTCCTCCAAGCAGAGTTGGAAATTTAATAAGGTAAAACTGTATTCCCTATTTTTACGTACGTATGTGTGTATGTGCACACACACAAATAGCGGCCCTTTCAGAGAAACCAACAAGTAAAGGAGACAGTGGATGACGCCTTGGGGATCAGCCTGCACAGCAGGTATCACAGTTACATGGTAATTTGTGCCACATCATTTTGGGCATCATTCTTTTCACTCTCCCTCCTCCTTCCTCTCCCTCTTATTTTGTTTGTGCCAAAGCAAATGAGCGTCTGCTTTCATTAATTAATTCATACGTCTTTTGATAGGTTAAGCAATTAGAAATCTCTTGACACCTAGCAGTTTATATAACTTTCCTTTGAGCCATATTTAAAGAGACAAAAATGGAAAGGGTTAAGAGGAAATTCACTTAGATTACCAGTGGAGCTAATCGGTGTGTAAATACAGATTGTCTGTGTTGTTACAGGCAGGTCAGAAACAGCAGGAAATTTCAGGCACCATGTTGAGACTCAACATCTGTTTATGAACTGTCCTCATACACAAAATGAAGAGTTGCTACAACACCGAGTATACAAACCCAGGAAGGCTGAAACAAACGGAGGTCCCTCCAGAGAGCTCCCCTGTTATGTTCCTACCCGGTGTTACAGGAGCATCTGCATGAGGAATGGTGAGCCTTAAAGAACTCTGATGTACACATGTATGCCACCAGAGCTGGGAGGATGGAAGCAGGGAGGGCAAGAACAGCAGGGGATGGGACAGATATGAAGAAGAGGTGTCACGGGTGCGTCATGCTCTTACACATTCCCCATTTTCCCTTCTTTCTAGCAGCCTTAACCTCACATACAGATGCTGCGTCCAAGGAACTCAGGACATCACACCTACCTTTTCTATTAAGACAGGAAGGACACTCCATTTTGCTCTTGCAAGTCAAATTATATCATAGTATTTCTTTCTCTCAAAAGAGTTGATATTATATGCAACGAGAAACCAGCATCAAAAATGACAAAGTACAGCTTCACGAAGGGAATCATGGCAGATGGAAATTACCAGAAAATAGGGGTTTGTGTATTTTGTTGCATGTTCTCACCCCACTCATCACTTTGAATTAAATATGAAAAAAAGCTCATTGTGCAGATTCAGCCTCAGCCCTCCAAAGAAAAAACTCGTCTTGGAAAATTAAGTTGGAAGGAGAGAGGAGGATCTTAAATATTTCAAACTACAGTGAACAAAAGTGGGAATTATTTCCTTCAACCTAACAACAGGTAGTACAGGTGCATAAACACAAGCAGGTATGGGGGGTGAGGAGGGTTTTTAATATAACAGGCACATCTCTTTTTACACATCCTCAGGTAAGTTTTTCCTGATCACCTTCCGCAGCATGAAGGGCTTCCCCTTCCCTATTTTCTTTCCCACTGTGATGAAAATTCCTTGTGCTGGGTACCAGCAGCAACTGCAAAGCCACGTGTCACGGGCTCTCTTCTATTCTAACAGCCACTGGTGCACAGAGCCCGGGACCGCCGGCCAGAGAGCCACAGCTCTGCAGCTCTGAGCTGATTGCTGCCCGTCGGGTAACACAGGGACAAGCTCTCCGAGGAATGCTTGTTGCTTCCAAATTCCCACTCAGGACAGTACAAGGATATATCTCTAGCACAGAACACTAGCAAGCCCATAATTCAGGCTGACAGAGCTGAGATAGAGCACTTAGAACAAAAACGAAGTGGACAAACACACAGTTTAACTTAGATCTGCAGCTCCAGAGGCAATTTAAAGCTGAACGTGAGCAATCTGAGGCAAATATAAATAAAATCCAAATACAATCTGAAGCCAGCTAATACTAAAAGATAAAATAGAAAACTTCCACCCTTCACTTTAAAATAAAACTAACAGGCCTGGTGGAATCTGAAATTTCAGGTATCTTATGCACAGGAGAATTAACTTTCCTATGCATGCAGGGTCTGACAACTGATAAGGTAACTTCAGACCTCTCTGCTGTACCACGCTGCAATCATTATTGCTTCATCTGTTTCACTCAAGTCAGACAGTCAGAATCCTACCATCAAAATTTAATTAAAGAAGGTAGTAAGAAAATAAACAACCGTTCTTGGAATGTCTTTGATTCCGCAAGTATATATATACATTTCATCCACTGTAGACTGGATTACAACCTTTCATCTGATGAGCAGCTTAATGGAATGGCACTAGAATAAAGAACAGGGGAAGGAAAAAACAAATCCTTGGTGATTTCATATCACACATTATATATTTATATAATATCAGGCTCACTTATCTGGCAGCATCAATTTGCAAGGCACAGGAAAAGTGTTCACTATCTCCATGTAAGTAGAAGGCAGAGCCAGGCTCTGCAGCAAAGCAAGAACCAGATCCTACTTTAGAGTTAAAGCAGCAGATGATCTACCACAGCGAAGAAATGACAGAACACGTATGTAGAAGGGTCTGCTTTCTTTAGACACATTCTTGAAAGCACCGTACCATTGATCTGAGATTGTTTTTATAGGCAGATGACAGGTGAAGCACAAAAGTACACCATTTTAAAGGTTACAGTGTTGGCAAAATTGGTGTCGCTGCAACGGACAAAGAATCGTTTTCTTTTGAAGTCTGCGCTGTCAAGGTATTTACATTTCGCAGTTAAAAGGTTGCTCTCTGGGTAATACGAATGCTAAGAACAAATAAGAGAAAAAGTCCTGTGCAAGCTAATTCTACTTTAAAGAGATAATGTAAATCAACCCTGACACCATCGGTGTCATCCTAAAGCACGATGAGAATTTCCAGTGAAAGTCACTAACATGAAACAGATTTAGATAGCCAGCCAACACAAATAAAGCAAACGTGTAAGCAAACTGCCTTCCAGGCCAAGAGCGTTGTTCCAGTCATGTATTACAGCGAGAGGGACGGGAGGAACACTCCAGTGGTGAAAAGCATTTGTTTGGGAAGTCTGGAGGAAGAATTGGTCCAGAAAAAATAATTTATAGTGATCTGTGGGAATGCCTATGGAATAGGACACCTAATTCTCACTGCAAGTTAGACAGAAAGCTGGACACACAGAAAAACACTTAGAAAAATGTTACCCTTCAAATTACACAGTTATTTTCCCATCTATACAATAATAATGTCATCTTCTTACTTAAGAAGAGCATTTTAAGGCTGAATTTATTAAGACTTTTTCATATGCAAGATATTACAAAAGAGTAAAGTTTAAAAGAAAAAGAAGAAATAAGACTGACTTCTTATGGAATAATACATTTAAGTGAGTTTCAATACTTTTAAGCACTATATGTACACATCCAATGCACAGACTTCATGCAAGAGTGCTTGCTTTTCTTTCACTGGATGAGAACACTCCTGAAAAGTCCCTGTTTGCAGGGGGTGGCTTTTAAGAATTTATTGTGGATCCATGCATTATATATGGGCACACTGAAATGCCGCTGGAGCTGTAAATGACCCAGAAGTTCAGCAACACGGCTATTTTCTTACCAGGTTCGAATTTAGGCAAGAAAGCAATTGTTATAGAGCTCTTGTTGAAGAGCGACCTGACCTCACACAGGACAAAGGCTTTGCATGGGGCTTGCCACAGTGTTTCTCATAAGGAAGAGTTCAAAGAAGATGACAGATTGTTTATAACACGCCTTGTACCACGGGGTTTTGATCCCTGATGGTGTTCACAGAAGCTAATGCAGAAGAAACACGCACCTCCCGAACACCCAGCCTCCAGTTGAAGACAACTGAGATGACTGTAAAAAAAATGAGATGAAGAGAACTGAAAGACAACAAGCTCCTCTGTGGTTTCTGCCTTGTCTTTCCTCAGAATTTAAGGTCATAATACCACAACCTCCTTCGATACTCCTCTCCCATCACTCCAGCTTCAGTGAAGCAGTTACCCAGTCCCACCATTAGTTAGGATCTTAAAGACTCCTACCCATCTCTTTACAAACTTTATGAAGAGGAGATTATTATCTGACCCTCAGAGAAGCTAATGATTACAGTGTTCATATATATATATAAATTGCTTCTGCACAGGACCAGCAATGAAAGGGTTGTTTAAACACAGCTCTTTTGCTCTGATGGAAAACTTTGTGTGTACTACTCCTCAGCTCGTGTAAATGTTAGTGACTATTATGGACAAATAAAACATAGAAACATTTTCTGATATCCATAGCATAGTTATTTAAGAGGCTTCTTATGATGCAGGATGTTGCATTTTGAGACTGAAGAAATAAGGCCTTTAACAGGAATGAGTATATGAACTCTGATTTTTTTTTTTAAAAATTTCATATTAGTACGTTTTTTTAAGCACTGGAGAATGTCCTAAGCATCACACACAGACACACACTCACATATACACACACTCTCGAACTACCACACTAGGCAAGATCAGAGCTTAACAGCCAACAAAACACACATTCAATCGCTGAGATCATTTTCTTGAAATAGAAAACTACATATGTTTCTCAAATTTCACATCAAGCCACTGCACAGCCCGAACTGCAGGGGAGAGCAGAGCCAAGCCTGCCTGCCCTTGGGCTTGGGGGAGTAAGAACCTGAAAACAAGCCGATTTCTCTCGTATCGCCACATTTCTCGTCCACAATCTAAATTTACAAACACCCCCACTTAACAGCGTTTCTGGCGGGGGTTGCTTATCAAGCAGCCTTTGCTTTGTCAAATTAAGACGCATCGCCTCGGATTAGTGAGACTCCCTGAGTTCAAAATGACTTCATGGTTGGCTCAGAGTTCACTGTCTCTGTGGCAAGATGCCAGTAATGCATCTACTACCGCGCCTGCCCCCAATCCTTTTCTATACTGACCTAGCGGACTTGCTTCTTCTTTTTTTTTTTCTTTCAGCAGCGAATGAACACAACAGAAATCCAAGGGCTTAGATACTGTCACAGCTAATTAACAATCCTCACATCCCGTAAAAAACATAGTCAAAGTGGTAAATATTTGAGGATCTGAATGCAGGTCTCTGAAATGCAAGGTCTCGATGTATGGCAAAGCTGCTGGAGAGGGACAATGCACTTTTTCTTCGCTCTGCAGATACAGTTAGAGGCTCTGAAGGGCTCCTGTTCTTGTGGAAAACACATTAAGCTTCTTTTGCTAATATTTTGTAAAGGGCATTTGTACAATAACAATAGCTAAAGCTTCCTGTTTGCCTGTGTGCTTCCTGGCTAACATGAACGAGACCTGCTAACGATTTTCTTATTTAGCACACAGAACTCTTTCAGCTTGCTCTGTGGATTCAAGGACATACCAGTTTTAAATTTTAAAAAAAAAAAAAGAAGGAAAAAAGTAACATCTAACAGTAACGGCCCACATTGCACCTGCCCTTCAAAGTCCTGATAACTTTTCCAGCTACACGCTTCCTATTTTCTTACACTGGCTCAGTCTGTGTGTCACCAGTCTCCAAAGAACATGTTTTGAATTTATTAAAAGTCTGATAGAAGTGGAATTCTCTTGTTTGGCAAAGATATCGTCACAGTGACACTTGCTTTTGGCTCCGTGACAAGAAATTCATGGTGCTTTGTTTGCCCAATCCACAAAAACACCATCCCTCCCCTCCCAACCAGCCCTTCAAGATAATTCTCCCTTCTCCAGAGAATTCTCCAAACAAGTCTGCGCATCTGAAGTCTTGGGTTTCATTTCACAAACAGGACGCAAAACCCGAGTGCAATTCAGGATACTGTCACTGCCACGTGAGCTGCAGTGCTAATCACGAAAGCTTTCTGAAATATTCCCTAGCCCCTTCCTTCCCAGGGAGAGGCCTAATCTTTAGACCAGGCATCTTCTGAAGTAGGCACTAAATATAAACAAGAAGAAGCCAACCCTCAGAATCCCAGCCAAAGGGTATACATTAGTCATGGCAAGGCTAGGAAGGAAGGGAAGGGCAGCTGGCCCCAAAAAAATGGTGTCTGTGCTGCTCAGTTTCCACACCTCCCTGAAAGGATTGCCCAATCCCTTAAAAAGACACAGGCATCCTTCAGATAATCATTTAACTCACACCGCTTTTTTTCAACAGCGCTTCTAAACGTAAGCTCCTCTTCCAATCTCTCTCTCTCTCTTCTCAAAAGAGCCTGTGTGGATAAAATACTTGGTGAGGACTCCACCAACTACAGTGATGAAACATCTCACAGCGCTAAAAGTAAAGCAAACTCCTAAGAGTGTATCTACAGATCAGTTTAATAGAGGATGAACAAATAGAGAGAAGAACAAGGATCAAATCCTCAGAGGTANAGGATCAAATCCTCAGAGGTATTCAGCTGCCTAAACACCTCCGAAGATGTAAATTCAATTCACTTCTCCAAATCACACAGAGGACATAACAGAGCAGAGGCTCGAATCCAGATTCTTGGATTCCAAAGCACCTTTCTAGCTTTAATGCTCTGCAATTCCATGATGGACCAGACTCTACATCTGCTACTTCCAGCGCACTCTGCATCAACCCCGTTGACATCAGAGGAATTCTGTGGGTTTCGACCAGTGCAACAGAGCCACCTCTACCCCTAAGGACAGGTTACAAATACACTTGAAGGACTTAACCATTGCTTACCATAGAGAGCCAGCTATTTAAACATGCACAAGCCAAGGAACTAGCCTCTTTCTCATAAATGAAAGGAAAAAAAAAACTTGTCGAGGTATTTTCCTCTTGAAAGCATACTGTATATGAAAAATATATCACTCGCACATAGACATATATAGTCTAATATTAGTTATGTGGTTCCCAGAAATGTTTTTAATAAGCTACAAACACTTGCCTTTCACTTTACTGTCTGTATTTACCATAACAGTAGGAATTTCTTTCTTATAAAACTGATTTTATCTGAAGAAACTCATGATGCTGAGATCTGTTAGAAGGGGATCGTTTACAAAAGATCCTCCCTAAAACCATGAAATATCTGTTACACCATTTTTCCTGTCATGAGGGTACTTGAAGACTGACTGGACAAGTACTTCCACAGGATAATTAGTTGGGTCAATGTTCATATATGAGATTAAGTCTCTAGTAGACAACACATTACTTTCCCCAATTATTAAACGACCTAGAGTGCAATAATATATATTAAAAAAAAT